>JAVKPL010008341.1:0-11291 GCA_032173675.1 Gastrolobium villosum | reverse complement strand
CAACTGTTGCAGTTTTTAATGGGCTGAACTTCTCTGAATGGAAAGAGCAAATCCAATTTTACCTTGGGGTAATGGATATGGATATGGCTCTTAGAGAAGAGGAACCTGGTGCTATTACTCCTGAAAGCACTGAGGATGAAAGGAACCATTTTAAGAACTGGGAAAAATCCAACAGATTAAGTTTGATGTACATGAAAATGAGCATAGCAAGCAACATTAAGTCAGCTCTTCCGCAAACTGAAAATGCCATCGAAATGATGAAACTTGTGGAAGAGCGCTCCCAAACTGCTGATAAGTCTCTTGCTGGGACACTTATGAGTACACTGACCACCATGAAGTTTGATGGTTCACGTACTATGCATGAGCATGTTATTGAAATGACAAGCATTGCGGCAAAATTAAAAGCATTGGGAATGGATGTGGATGAGAATTTCCTGGTGCAGTTCGTATTGAACTCATTACCGTCTGAGTATGGTCCTTTCCAAATGAACTATAACACCATGAAAGACAAATGGAATGTGCATGAATTGCACAGTATGTTAGCTCAGGAGGAAACCAGACTTAAGAATCAGGGAGCTCATTCCATCAATTATGTAAAGCATCAAGGAGCTGAAAAGAATAAAAGTAAGAAGCATGAGAAGAAAGGAGGAGGAGGAGGACCCTTAAAGTTGATGAGGCCTCTTCTTCTAAAATCCACAAAAAGGAAAGTAATGCAAAGATGAGGTGCCATTTCTGTAAAAAGGAAGAGCATTTCAAAAAGGATTGCCTGAAACGTAAGGCTTGGTTCGAAAAGAAAGGTAAGCCTAGTGCTTATGTATGTTATGAATCAAACCTGGCTGAAGTTCCTTATAATACTTGGTGGATTGATTCTGGTTGTACTACTCATGTTTCTAATACAATGCAGGGATTCCTTATGACCCAAACCACAAGGCCAAATGAAAAGTTTGTCTTTATGGGCAATAGAGTGAAAGTTCCGGTGGAAGCTGTTGGGACTTACCATTTAATTCTCGACAGTGGATATCATTTGGATTTATGTGAAACTCTTTATGTACCTAGTATATCTAGGAATTTAGTTTCAATTTCCAAACTTGATGTTGCTGGATACTCTTTTAAATTTGGTAGTGGTAGTTTCAGTTTGTACAAGCACAATCATTTGATTGGTAATGGTACTTTATGTGATGGATTATATAAATTATGTCTTGATAATCTTTATGCTGAAACGCTTATGACTCTGCATCATAATGTTGGTACTAAACGTACCTTAATTAATGAGTGTTCCGCTTACTTGTGGCACAAACGTTTGGGACATATTTCCAAATAAAGAATGAAAAGATTGGTAAATAATGAAATCCTTCCGGATTTAGACTTTACTGATTTAAATGTTTGTATGGATTGTATTAAAGGAAAACAAACAAAACACACAAAGAAAGGAGCCACAAGGAGCACACAGCTTCTTGAAATTATACACACTGATGTATGTGGTCCGTTTGATGTTAATGCCTTCAATAAAGAAAAATATTTTATCACTTTCATTGATGATTATTCACGTTATGGTTATGTCTATTTGCTGCATGATAAGTCTCAAGCTGCAAATGCTTTGGAGATTTATATTAATGAAGTTGAAAGGCAATTAGACAGAAAGGTGAAGATTGTCAGGTCTGATAGGGGTGGTGAATATTATGGAAGGTATGATGAAAGTGGACAACATCCGGGCCCATTTGCTAAATTTCTGGAAAAGCGTGGTATTTGTGCTCAATACACAATGCCCGGTACACCGCAACAGAATGGTGTATCTGAAAGGCGTAATAGGACCTCACTGGATATGGTTAGGAGTATGTTAAGTAATTCTTCTTTACCCATTTCATTGTGGACTTATGCTCTAAAAACCGCCATGTATGTATTGAATAGGGTTCCTAGTAAGTCAGTTCCAAAGACTCCTTTTGAACTTTGGACTGGAAGGAAACCTAGTATAAGATACCTGCATGTTTGGGGTTGTCAGGCAGAAATTAGATACTACAATCTGCAAGAAAAGAAACTGGATGCAAGGACAATCAGTGGTTATTTCATTGGTTATCCAGAAAAATCGAAAGGGTATAGATTTTACTGTCCTTATCATACTACAAGGATTATTGAATATGGAAATGCAAGGTTCATTGAGAATGGTGAAGTTAGTGGAAGTGAAACACCACGTAAAGTGGATATTCATGAAGTGAGAATACGAGTTCTATTGACTTGTAGCTCTAGCAAATTTGTTGTTCCTCATGTTATTGAACTAGTCAATAATAATGAAGGACAAGTTAATGATCCCACTACTCATGAAGAAATCATTGTTAATGAACCGAATGAACCCATAGTAGAAGAACCACAACAAATAACATTAAGAAGATCTCAAAGAGAATGGAGACCTGCTATTTCTAATGATTATGTGGTATATCTACAGACGTGGGTATTCAGGATGATCCAGTAATGTTTTCACAAGTCATGAATGGAGAAAATTGTGATAAATGGTTAGATGTTATGAAAGATGAGTTGAAATCTATGGAGCAGAACAAGGTTTGGGATCTTGTTGAGTTACCAGAAGGGTGTAAGAGAGTTGGTTGTAAATGGGTCTTTAAGACCAAACGTGACTCTCATGGTAACTTAGAACGTTACAAGGGCAGACTAGTTGCAAAGGGATTCACTCAAAAAGATGGCATTGACTATAAAGAAACTTTTTCACCAGTTTCAAAGAAGGATTCTTTAAGGATCATTATGGCATTGGTGGCTCATTATGATCTAGAGTTACACCAAATGGATGTGAAAACTGCCTTTCTAAATGGAAATTTAGATGAAGATGTGTACATGGACCAACCAAAGGGGTTCATAGAAAAGGGTAAAGAGCACATGGTGTGCAAACTTAAGAAGTCAATATACGGACTTAAACAAGCTTCACGGCAATGGTACCTTAAGTTTAATGATACTGTTGTTTCCTTTGGATTTAAAGAAAACATCGTTGATCGATGTATATATCTGAAGATCAGTGGGAGCAAGTTTATATTATTGATTCTGTATGTTGATGATATTTTGCTGGCAACTAATGATCTTGGTCTTTTAAATGAGACTAAGAAGTTTCTCTCTAGTAACTTTGAAATGAAAGATATGGGTGAGGCATCTTATGTGATAGGAATAGAAATATTCCGTGATAGATCACAAGGACTGTTAGGTTTGTCTCAGAAAGCATATATTAACAGAGTTCTAGAGAGATTCAGAATGGAAAACTGCTCATAATCTCCAGTTCCAATTCAGAAAAGAGATAAGTTTAGTCTCATGCAATGTCCTAAAAGTGAATTGGAACGAAAAGAAATGGATGAAATTCCGTATGCATCATTAGTTGGGAGTTTAATGTATGCTCAGACTTGTACGAGACCTGATATTAGCTTTGCAGTTGGGATGTTGGGTAGATACCAAAGTAATCCCGGTATGGATCATTGGAAAGCTGCAAAGAAAGTTCTGAGATATTTGCAAGGAACTAAATGTCACATGCTTACTTATAGAAGGTCTAACAACCTTGAAGTGATTGGATACACAGATTCAGATTTTGCAGGATGCGTAGACACAAGGAAGTCTACATGTGGTTACCTGTATCTTTTAGCTGAAGAAGCTATTTCATGGAAAAGTGCGAAGCAGACTGTAATAGCTGCTTCCACTATGGAAGCTGAATTTGTGGCATGCTTTGAAGCCACGATTCAGGCTAAATGGCTACGGAACTTTATTTCAGGGCTTGGATTAGTCGACAATATTGAAAAGCCGCTGAAAATTTATTGTGATAATTTCGCAGCAGTCTTCTTTTCTAAAAACGACAAGTATTCCAAAGGTGCTAAACATATGGAATTAAAGTACTTTGCCGTTAAAGAAGAGGTTCAGAAACAAAGAGTGTCTATAGAGCATATTAGCACCGATCTTATGATAGTTGATCCCTTGACGAAGGGATTACCGCCCAAGACATTTACTGGTCATGTATGTAGAATGGGCATTATGTCAGCTAATGAATTATGACAATTATTGTTATGTATTAAGTATTGACACTCTGAGCTCATTGATGAATATATGTTTCTGTTATTGTCTTATTTTCAATTTATGAATGCATGCAAGTATATGTGATAATATTGAAAATGTTTATGGTCCATTCTGAAGACATTATTGTTGGACATAATGTATACTTCCTATTAAAGTATCATGTTAGGAAGAAGAGTCAATATAGTGGTACATGGAAGGGACTATGCCGACTTGATAGCATACAACCGCCATGACTCTTGTTAATTTTATTTCTAATAATGAATTATGATGAGGTCAATGTATAGAACCTTTAGCCTAGTAAATGCGCATTATAATGAATGTTGATTAAATCATGAAAGGACACCTCATGACATGAGCCAAGTGGGAGAATGTAAAACTATTTGTGTCTCATGTATAATATTAAGTGTCAGTTGATTTAAATAATAAAAAGGGCATAATGGTAATTGACAGTAAAGGGGAGTTATTTAAAGTGTAACTGCTGATAGGTGCAGTTATATGGTCAGTTTTCTGATTAAGGGGTCTGACAGAAAACAAACGTCCATCTGGGTCTGCCTGTGAGAGTTGTATCCAATCCCTATCAAAGAAGATACAAGAACAGTGAAGGGTTAAGACTCAGAGAAAGTATTCCACCATCAAAGTTCTTCCGTACTAATGGAGAAAGGTACACTTTATGTGAAAACCATGAATTCTAAAGATCCTTTTATGTTCTTGAATGATTACTGTTGAACATGAGTCACTGATTAACGCTTACATATATGAGATAGTTATTTCATATTTTCTCACTTCAAAATCTTATTCTTCTCTTCTTCTTTTTTACTTTATTGCTGGGCTCGACTGGACTTTTCTCTATAATATAAGAGAATTATTTTTATGTAAAATAAGAGTTGTATTTTTCTATAAAAATAACAACGTAAATGATCTTTTCCATTTTCTGAAAAAAGGTCGATGACGCGGGGGAGAGTGGAAGGAACCCATTAAAAAGGGCGGTGACCAAGTAGGTAATGCTATTTATTCCTTGTCTGCCAATGAGGTTTTTCTGACTTGAGCTCTCCTTTTTATGATTTTTTTTAGGGGGTGTTTGGTAAGTGGCAAAAAAAAAAAAAATTGTCATGGAAGTATGGTAGGAAAAATGCATTTGCAATGTTTGGTAGGGGGAAAAATAAAATGAAGGTTGGAAATGAATTTTGTTCTCAACTTCTTTTCCACCATTTTATATTGTGGAAGTTTGCCATTGAAAACATGGAAAAAGAAATTGACGTGGCGGGAGGAAAATGGAAACATTGTTGTGAGACAAAAACACCCTCCTATCCTCTATGAAGACCACAGTTCACAACTCCATGCACGAGCTACAAAAGATATTGAATGAACGTGAACCCTTCAAATATCCAACCAATTCTCTATGAAGACCACGGTTCAAGGTGTTATCAAGTCTGCAAGTTGATTGAACCACAACAAAACAGTGAAAATTAATCTGCCAAGTATGTCAAGTTCCAATAAGAGAGATAACAATGGGAGAAAAAAGCAAGAGTAATATGCCAAAATGGATTAACCATAAAGATGAAGCTCACAACTCAATAATCTGTCTAACTAAAATTATATGTAAGTAATTGAATATCATATGCGTGTTGTACCATCCTCACAACCAGTAACGATAATAGGAAAATTAATACATAAAACTTCTCATAAGAATTAATCCTGTAATTATTTTATACTTAAAAAAATACCACAAACTTAAGATTGTTATGTATATTTAACTTACACAATTCATGAGCAATTTCCATTGTAACAATTTCAGGATAAAAAAAATATTCATGCCTTCCTCCTCCATACAAAAATTCAACAATATTTAAATTTATGGGTAGTTTGGTAATTTTGGTTAAGATTCCCATCATTTTTTTTATAATTAACTAAACATAATTACTAAAATTAATCCAAGTTTCCTGAAAAAAAATTTGGCCTACCAAACATTTTTTCGCAACTTTTTTTGTAAAAAGTTTTTCTCACTTTTTTTTTTCAAAAATTTTTTGTTCCCAGTAAAAAAAAATTCTCCTGTATCAAACACCAACTTATTGTCAAGATGATTCAGAAAAAGATTGGGTAGAAGTGGAACCCACAAAGAGGACGATGACCAATTAGGTGATGCTCTTTATTCGTAGCCTGCCAATGAGGTTTTTTGAACTTCATCTTTTATGACTTTTTTTTTATAAGAATCTTTTATGATTTTTAATTCCATAACTAAAATATGAATGCGTGATGGAATTACTTCTTATTTGTTTTGTAAGACGTGTTATGACAATTTTATTTGCAACCGTGCCAAACTCATGGTGCTATTTTACTAGGAGGTACCATGACTCCATGAATGCATTTTATGTAAAAATATGTATCATTAAATTAGAAATTTTAATAATTTAAGTGTAAAATGAAGAAATATTTCAGAATTGAATTAGGATAATTTTAAAAAATTATAATAATTAATATTAAGTTACTCTTCGAACAAAAAAAGTGTGAATACCAGATATTTTGCGGTATAAATACGTACCGACAAAATAACAACAAAAATTAAAATTAAAATATTAATACTCCTAGAAAAATTACTAATTTAAGAATATAAAATTTGGAAGAAAAATAATGAGCAAAGGTCTTAGTATCTTAGAGGTAATATCGGGTGTCTTAAAGTGATAAGTGTATTAAATAGCCAAGACACACTTTAATCCTCTTATTTCTCACAAAAACCTACATAGCCACTCTCCTCACACTTCGGGGGTTTATTAGATTCGGATTTCAAAGAATTTTAATGGATTATTTTTGGACAAAAAAATCTATTAGTATTCAATTAGGATTTTAAAGGATTGAAAAAAAAAAGTTATGAGTATTCGATTAGGATTTTAAAAGATTATTTTAGAGTCCGTCCAAATCGATTGGTATTCAATCAGGATTTTAAACAAAGGAAAAATAATCTTGTGGTATTCAAAAATCTTACAATTTTAATGAATTTTCTATTGTTGTCGGTTTCGTGAGACTTTTTAGTGAGAAATATAAATAGGATGTCTCTCTCGCAATCTCACCGTAACCTCTATGATTTCTTTACATTTCTCTATTGTAGTGTCTTCTTCTTCCTTTGATGGGTCGACCCGCTCGAAACCGAGTTCCGCCATGGAAGTTTCGTCAAAGCTAAAAAATAACAGATTTTTGAGCGATTTTTATCACAAAACAACCGAGAAACAACAACCGAACAAGATTTTAATCTAAAATACATCTCAAAAACATCAGATTTTGGAGTAACTTTTGAGAATTTTTGAAAGTTTAAAAACAATTTTTCAAGCTATTGGTCATGATTTTTCTTGGTACGAAAATGTGTGATTTTTATATTAAAAACAACATAAAACAGTGGAAAAACAGCAGAGGAACAAAAACCCCCAAACCAATTTTCATTTTACATCAATGAAACAAGATTGATTTAAAGAAAGATTGAAACTTTCATAATATGAACCCTATGTTTCATAATAATACATTCATGAACGAAATTCCTTCGCTATAGGAAATGATTTCAAACAATTTTTGCGTCAATAGATCACTAAAATCTTGTTTTTCAAAACCCCCCAAAGCAATTTAAGATTTCAATGTATCGATTGAAAATAATTTGAGAAATTTTCTAAACTTTCATGTAATAAAACCCATAATTTCATATTCAAAATTTTCTTGGAATACTTAATGAAAACATGCATATTTAGAAAACTCTCATCAAGTAGAACAAAAACCTCAAGGTCTACAAGATCAATTGCAAAAAAATTCAAATGAAAATTTATCATGAATTTTACTAATTGAGAAAATTATATTACGTTTTATTTATTTTTATTAATATCATTGCATTTCTTTGTTAACTTTTTTTTATTGACTCTTGTAATTTTGAATGTTTGTTAAAAATTCTTATGATTTTTTAAAATCTTATAAATCCAATTGTCCTTTCATATCTTATAAATTGTATTAAAATCCTTTTAAATCCAATATTATGAAATCTTGATTGTAAAAAAAGTCTTTTAAAAAAGTCTTTAAAGTCTCTCCAATTCTGAATAGTCTTTTAAAATCTTAAGATTTTTTATCTCAAAAAAGTCTTTTAAAATCCTAATCCAATACACCTCCTTAGTCAATTCTCTCTTCTTCCTCTCCAAGCAAGATCAATTCCTTCTCCATGAAAATGCCCAAAGACTCCATCTTTCTTCATATTTCTTCCACTTGATCATTGTGAAATCTTAAAAGCAAGAAGCTTGGTAAGGAAATGTTTTATCTTTGTGCCACAAAGATTCTGTCTTAGAGTGTTGGAGTGTCATCCCTTCATTTATGAGAGCTTGAGCCAATTT
The DNA here is from genome assembly GCA_032173675.1 of Gastrolobium villosum. Classification (NCBI taxonomy): domain Eukaryota; kingdom Viridiplantae; phylum Streptophyta; class Magnoliopsida; order Fabales; family Fabaceae; genus Gastrolobium; species Gastrolobium villosum. The sequence goes on along the minus strand of JAVKPL010008341.1, from coordinate 2,877 downwards.
TTGGCTCTTATTAGGAAGTTATTGGCAAAAAAGCACCCACCTTGCTAGCTTAAATTCGTGCACATTACTGTATAGTACTGGAACTTGGAGGAAGATGTAACAGCCCATTGTACACCGGTATTGTTAACATTAATTATGATATTAAGCGCAGTTACAATCAAAGCAATTCATTTATAAAAATGCGAATAAACTTTTTCTGATTATTAAGCGAACAGTTAAAGTATAAAAAGCGTAATAATTAAAAGCTGTGATCGTAATTGAAACACTAGAGGAAGACTTACTTAAACTATTTATTCACCTTATTTTACTACATATAAGACACTAAGGGGTTCCCATAAATCCACTTAGCCAATTCCTCACTTTTACGTTTTTACCAACTTAACAAGATTCACTAATTAATTTTTCTTCGAACACAAAACAAAAATCCAAACCTAGAATTCAGATTATCCTTTTTCCTTATTCAATTACCTTTCTAACAAGCTATCACACACTCGATTCCGAGCTCGTTAGCTCCGGTTATCGCCATTTGAAGTTGGACAAACAACATTGTCCACCAACTCCAAAATAGCCCAAAACCTCCAATACTCATCGAATATTCTGCACCTAACCACAAGACCACTTCCTCTCAAACTTTTACACCATAAACTAGACACCACAAAATTCGATTTGATATATCGTATGCTTAATTTGACCAAGTAAAGAAGCGGGAATTAATTTCCCAAAACAGACCCAAATCTGCCCACAGGTACAGGCCAGAACAGGGCAGTTTGTGCCATCAGCCACCATGGGCTGCGCACACCACCAATGATTCTAGGATTTCGACACAACATAGGGGACATCTTAAGCTTCAAAATGGCGCATGGAATGTCCCAATCGGACCACTGTGGAGAGAGATATGCTCTCTCGAAGTTTACCCAAAAACTGCCAATTCTACAGAAAATTCGCCAGAGTTTCCTTTGTATTTCGTATAATCCCCAATTTTGCACAAGCTGTTTAACACTACAATTATACCTGAAATCCAGCAAAATCCAATGGATGGCACACACAAGGACCAACAACGCCTTGAGGTACTTACAACCCAATCCAATTTATACTTAAAACATAAGCAGTTCACTTTCAAATCTTTTATAGTTTCAATCACTAACTTTCAATTTCATGCATATATCATCATACAGATAATCATAAACATAAAATAGGCCTAAAGCCCTTCCATCATAATAAGCATACATCCATGGTACATTTACAATACTGAATTACCATTACACTTACAACTTTAACTTCAATTTACAATAATCCACATATTACAACTTTACTTAACAAATGAATTCATAACTAAAATGACAAATATCATACACTGAAGCAAAATACGCGTCACTACTCCACTCATCATCATGCGGACTTCTTGCCCGCTGCTCCATGTCCACTGGTACACCCTGAAATAATGCCCCGAGACGGGGTGAGATATACGGATATATCTCAGTAACCAAGAAGTTCTGGAGAAAACTCTGCCCAATGGTTCACTTCGATGTATATCAATAATATAAAACAACATCACTGTTATAAAATGGGATAAAGCAAGGGATTTAGAGAAAGGGGGGTATTATCATAAAACAACTACGACATGCGGGAATGGTAGCTACCAATACCACGCCATGTCCTCGGCTATAACATGTGTAATTCACATCACTTACCTCAACCACTTGGTCCAGGACCAAGGGCAATTCACTGTTTCACTGTTCCGGGTTTAATTCCACGTACGACAACCTATACAACCATGTATAGTCGTCAGTTTCAGTCAAAATACGTCAAAACGCGAAAACGTCAGATTTCACCTCTCCACCTTGTAGGGTTCGGCCAAAATAGTGTTAATTTAGGTTTTATTTTTCTAAATTTTCTTTCTCATTTTATTACACTTACATAGGTTACCAAAAGGCTAGTTCAATTGCCGTTTTTCTGTTTTACGACTTTTACGCAACGTTTTGCAAAATATTTCACTTTAGGCACATTAAGCCAATTTCAACACTTATTATTTTTGCACTAATCTTTCCATATGCCAATCACCACACAACCCTTCTAATTACTTTTTCAACACACAACCCATCACTAAAATTTTCCAAACCATCATTTCCTCACATTTGCCTCCTTGGCCGATTCTATACTGTTCTGCCTATGGCAGATGTGTCCAACGTAGGTTGGATGATTGATCTCGGATTCAGATGTTCCTCTCTGGATATCTATGGATTAGGTATCTGGGAGGAACATGGATCACTGACACTGACCAGGGCGTTTTCCTCAAAGGTGTGTGTGTGTGATATTCAATGATTAGGGTTAGATTGTGTGTCCCTTGTTGTTCCACCTACCTTCTTTATATAGCCCGGCTCTAGGGTTTGCTTGGGTTGGGCCGAGATGTAGAGTGGGCTTGAGGCCAGCCCATAACAGTTGCCCCCCAGCTCGGTAGGCTGAGTTATCAGAGTGCCGAGTTGCGTTGATTTCCTGCTTCTGGTATATCTCGGTTTTAAAGCCGATATACCAGCATACACGCATTCAACAGTCTCTTCATCCTGTGACAATCCTCCACGTGTCTTAAACCATCATAATACGCATCGTCAATTATCTTCTGCGCCGCCTTGGCATTTATTGCGAATGCGACTGCGCAGATATCAATCGTTTTGTCCTGTCAGGTGCTTTTACTTTTACCCTTTTGCCCTTGTCTTTTAGTTTTCGCGGGTCATAACTCCTGAACTTCCCCTATTTTCCCTATTTCACTGGCATTTTCCCCTTTCCTCATTTTTCTGCTTCTGTTGTTAGTTCGTTGGTGATTTGTTGCGTTTGGTTGTGCTTCGAGGTCTTCCTACTGAGTATCAACCTTCCCCATCA
>JAVKPL010008340.1:0-11244 GCA_032173675.1 Gastrolobium villosum | reverse complement strand
TTATTCATCTGCTTTCGACGGAATTCATTTTCTGTTAAAAATCTTCACAAAATCAATTTCTTTTGCATTTATTTTATTAATCCGTTTTCGACGGAATACATTTTTCGTCGAGAAACTTCGTAAAATCAATTTCTTTTGCATTTATTTTATTCATCCATTTTCGACGGAATCCATTTTCCGTCGAAAAACTTCACAAAATCAATTTCTTTTGCATTTATTTTATTCATCCGTTTTCGACGAAATACATTTTCAGTCAAAAATCTTCGTCGAAATCCATTTTTCGTCGAAAAGCTTCACAAAATCAAATTCTTTTGCATTTATTTTATTCATCCGTTTTCGACGGAATTCATTTTCCGTCCAAAATCTTCGTCGGAATCCATTTTCCATCAAAAATCTTCTACGAAATCCATTTTCCATCGAAAAACTCCAAAAAATCAATTTCTTTTGCATTTATTTTATTAATCCGTTTTCGACGCAATTCTTTTTCCGTCGAAAAACTTCACAAAATCAATTTTTTTTGCATTTATTTTATTCATCCGTTTTCGACGGAATACATTTTCCGTCAAAAAACTTCGACGGAATCCATTTTCCGTCGAAAAACTTCACAAAATCAATTTCTTTTGCATTTATTTTATTCATCCGTTTTCGATGGAATTCATTTTCCGTCAAAAATCTTCGACGGAATCCATTTTCCGTCAAAAATCTTCACAAAATCAATTTCTTTTGAATTTATTTTATTCATCCGTTTTCGAAGGAATCCATTTTTCGTCGAAAAACTTCGTAAAATCAATTTCTTTTGCATTTATTTTATTCATCCATTTTCAACGGAATTCATTTTCCGTCAAAAATCTTCGACGGAATCCATTTTCCATCAAAAATCTTCTAAGGAATCCATTTTCCGTCGAAAAACATCAAAAAATCAATTTCTTTTACATTTATTTTATTAATCCATGTTCGACGGAATTCGTTTTCCGTTGAAAAACTTCACAAAATAAATTTCTTTTGCATTAATTTAATTCATTCATTTTCGACGGAATACATTTTCCGTCAAAAATCTTCGACGGAATCCATTTTCCGTCGAAAAACTTCACAAAATCAATTTCTTTGGCATTTATTTTATTCATCCATTTTCGACGGAATCCATTTTCTGTCAAAAAAATTCACAAAATCAATTTCTTTTGCATTTATTTTATTCATCCGTTTTCGACCGAATACATTTTCAGTCAAAAATCTTCGACGGAATCCATTTTCCGTCGAAAAACTTCACAAAATCAATTTCTTTTGCATTTATTTTATTCATCCGTTTTCGACGGAATTCATTTTCCGTCAAAAATCTTCGACGGAATCCATTTTCCATCAAAAATCTTCTACGGAATCCATTTTCCGTCGAAAAACTTCAAATATTCAATTTCTTTTGCAATTATTTTTTTAATCCGTTTTCGACGTAATTCTTTTTCCGTCGAAAAACTTCACAAAATAATTTCTTTTGCATTTATTTTAGTCATCCGTTTTCGACGGAATACATTTTTCATCAAAAATCTTCGACGGAATCCATTTTTCGTCGAATCCATTTTAAATGGAATACATTTTCTGTCAAAAATCTTCGACGGAATCCATTTTCCGTCGAAAAACTTCACAAAATCAATTTCTTTTGCATTTATTTTATTCATCCATTTTCGATGGAATCCATTTTCAGTCGAAAATCTTCACAAAATCAATTTCTTTTGCATTTACTTTATTCATCCGTTTTCGATGGAATTCATTCTTCGTCAAAAATCTTCGATGGAATCCATTTTCCGTCAAAAATCTTCACAAAATCAATTTCTTTTGCATTTACTTTATTCATCCGTTTTCGAAGGAATCCATTTTTCGTCGAAAAACTTCATAAAATCAATTTCTTTTGCATTTATTTTATTCAACCGTTTTTGACGGAATACATTTTCAGTCAAAAATCTTCGACGAAATCCATTTTCCGTCGAAAAGCTTCACAAAATCAAATTCTTTTGCATTTATTTTATTCATCCATTTTTATGGAATTCATTTTCCGTCAAAAATCTTCGACGGAATCCATTTTCCATCAAAAATCTTCACAAAATCAATTTCTTTTGCATTTATTTTATTCATCCGTTTTCGACGGAATTTGTTTTCCGTCGAAAAACTTCACAAAATCAATTTCTTTTGCATTTATTTTATTCATCCGTTTTCGAAGGAATACATTTTTCGTCAAAAATGTTCGACGGAATCCATTTTTCATCGAAAAACTTCATAAAATCTATTTCTTTTGCGTTTATTTTATTCATCCATTTTCGGCGGAATTCATTTTCCGTCAAAAATCTTTGACGGAATCCTTTTTCCGTCGAAAAACTTCACAAAATCAATTTCTTTTGCATTTATTTTATTCATCCGTTTTCGACGGAATTCATTTTCCATCAAAAATCTTCTACGTAATCCATTTTCCATCGAAGAACTTCACAAAATCAATTTCTTTTGCATTTATTTTATTCATCTGTTTTCGACGGAATCCATTTTCCATTGAAAAACTTCACAAAATCAATTTCTTTTGCAATTATTTTATTCATCAGTTTTCAACGGAATTCGTTTTCCGTCGAAAAACTTCACAAAATGAATTTATTTTGCAATTTATTTTATTCATCCATTTTCGACGGAATTCGATTTCCGTCAAAAATCTTCGACGAAATCCATTTTCGTCCAAAAACTTCACAAAATCAATTTCTTTTGCATTTATTTTATTCATCCATTTTCGACGGAATCCGTTTTCCGTCCAAAAACTTCATAAAATCAATTTCTTTTGCATTTTTTTTATTCATTCATTTTTGACGGAATTCATTTTCCGTCCAAAATCTTCGACGGAATCCATTTTCCGTCGAAAAACTTCACAAAATCAATTTCTTTTGCATTTATTTTTTTCATCCGTTTTCGACGGAATCCCTTTTCCGTCGTAGGAATCCATTTTCCGTCGAAATACTTCACAAAATCAATTTCTTTTGCATTTATTTTATTCATCTGTTTTCGACGGAATCCATTTTCCGTCAAAAATCTTCACAAAATCAATTTCTTTTGCATTTATTTTATTCATCAGTTTTCAACGGAATTTGTTTTCTGTCGAAAAACTTCACAAAATGAATTTATTTTGCAATTTATTTTATTCATCCATTTTCGACGGAATTCGATTTCCGTAAAAAATCTTCGACGAAATCCATTTTCGTTGAAAAACTTCACAAAATCAATTTCTTTTGCATTTATTTTATTCATCCATTTTCGATGGAATCCGTTTTCTGTCCAAAAACTTCATAAAATCAATTTCTTTTGCATTTATTTTATTCATCCATTTTCGACGGAATACATTTTTCGTCAAAAATCTTCAATGGAATCCATTTTCCGACGAAAAACTTCACAAAATCAATTTCTTTTGCATTTATTTTATTCATCCATTTTCGACGGAATCTGTTTTCCGTCCAAAAACTTCACAAAATCAATTTCTTTTGCATTAATTTTATTCATCCATTTTCGACGGAATCCGTTTTCCGTCCAAAAACTTCACAAAATCAATTTCTTTTGCATTTATTTTATTCATCCGATTTCGACGAAATCCATTTTTCATCGAAAAACCCCACAAAATCAATTTCTTTTGCATTTATTTTATTCATCAGTTTTCGACGAAATTCATTTTCCGTTGAAAAACTTCACAAAATGAATTTCTTTTGCAATTTATTTTATTCATCCGTTTTCGATGGAATTCGTTTTCGGTCAAAAATCTTCACAAAATCAATTTCTTTTGCATTTATTTTATTCATCCATTTTCGACGGAATCCATTTTCCGTCAAAAGACTTCACAAAATCAATTTCTTTTGAATTTATTTTATTCATCCATTTTCGACGGAAGACATTTTCCGTCCAAAATCTTCGACGGAATCCATTTTCCGTCGAGAAACTTCACAAAATCAATTTCTGTTGCATTTATTTTTTTTATCCGTTTTCGACGGAATCCATTTTCCGTCGTAGGAATCCATTTTCCGTCGAAATACTTCACAAAATCAATTTCTTTTGCATTTATTTTATTCATCTGTTTTCGACGGAATCCATTTTCCATCGAAAAACTTCACCAAATCAATTTCTTTTGCAATTATTTTATTCATCAGTTTTCAACGTAATTCGTTTTCCGTCGAAAAACTTCACAAAATGAATTTATTTTGCAATTTATTTTATTCATCCATTTTCGACGAAATTCGATTTCCGTCAAAAATCTTCGACGAAATCCATTTTCGTCGAAAAACTTCACAAAATCAATTTCTTTTGCATTTATTTTATTCATCCATTTTCGACGGAATCCGTTTTCCGTCCAAAAACTCATAAAATCAATTTCTTTTGTATTTATTTTATTCATCCATTTTCAACGGAATTCATTTTCCGTCAAAAATGGAATCCATTTTCCGTCGAAAAACTTCACAAAATCAATTTCTTTTGCATTTATTTTATTCTTCAGTTTTGGACGGAATCCATTTTCCGTCGAAAAACGTCACAAAATCAATTTCTTTTGCATCTATTTTATTCATCAGTTTTCGACGAAATTCTTTTTCCATCGAAAAACTTCACAAAGTCAATTTCTTTTGCATTTATTTTATTCATCCATTTTCGACGGAATACATTTTCCATCAAAAATCTTCGATGGAATCCCTTTTCCGTCGAAAAACTTCACAAAGCCAATTTCTTTTGCATTTATTTTATTCATCAGTTTTCGACAGAATCCATTTTCCATCGAAAAATTCACAATATCAATTTCTTTTGCATTTATTTTATTCATCCATTTTCGACGGAATCCATTTTCCGTCAAAAAACATCACAAAATCAATTTCTTTTGCATTTATTTTATTCATCCATTTTCGACGGAATTCATTTTCCGTCCAAAATCATCGACGGAATCCATTTTTCGACGAAAAACTTCACAAAATCAATTTCTTTTGCATTTATTTTATTCATCCATTTTCGACGGAATCTGTTTTCCATCCAAAAACTTCACAAAATCAATTTCTTTTGCATTCATTTTATTCATCCATTTTCGACGGAATCCGTTTACCGTCCAAATACTTCACAAAATCAATTTCTTTTGCATTAATTTTATTCATCCGATTTCGACGGAATCCATTTTTCATCGAAAAACCGCACAAAATCAATATCTTTTGCATTTATTTTATTCATCAGTTTTCGACGAAATTCATTTTCCGTCGAAAAACTTCACAAAATGAATTTCTTTTGCAATTTATTTTATTCATCCGTTTTCGATGGAATTCGTTTTCGGTCAAAAATCTTCACAAAATCAATTTCTTTTGCATTTATTTTATTCATCCATTTTCGACGGAATCCATTTTCCGTCAAAAAACTTCACAAAATCAATTTCTTTTGAATTTATTTTATTCATCCATTTTCGACGGAAGACATTTTCCGTCCAAAATCTTCGACGGAATCCATTTTCTGTCAAAAAACTTCACAAAATCCATTTCTTTTGCATTTATTTTATTCATCCATTTTCGACGAAATTCATTTTCCGTCTAAAAACTTCATAAAATCAATTTCTTTTGCATTTATTTTTTTCATCTGTTTTCGACGGAATCCATTTTCCATCGAAAAACTTCACAAAATCAATTTCTTTTGCAATTATTTTATTCATCAGTTTTCAACGGAATTCGTTTTCCGTCGAAAAACTTCACAAAATGAATTTATTTTGCAATTTATTTTATTCATCCATTTTCGACGAAATTCGATTTCCGTCAAAAATCTTCGACGAAATCCATTTTCGTCGAAAAACTTCACAAAATCAATTTTTTTGCATTTATTTTATTCATCCATTTTCGACGGAATCCGTTTTCCGTCCAAAAACTTCATAAAATCAATTTCTTTTGCATTTATTTTATTCATCCATTTTCGACGGAATTTTCCGTCAAAAATCTTCGACGGAATCCATTTTCCGTCGAAAAACGTCACAAAATCAATTTCTTTTGCATCTATTTTATTCATCAGTTTTCGACGAAATTCTTTTTCCATAGAAAAACTTCACAAAGTCAATTTCTTTTGCATTTATTTTATTCATCCATTTTCGACGGACTACATTTTCCGTCAAAAATCTTCGATGGAATCCCTTTTCTGTCGAAATACTTCACAAAGTCAATTTCTTTTGCATTTATTTTATTCATCAGTTTTCGACAGAATCCATTTTCCATCGAAAAAATTCACAATATCAATTTCTTTTGCATTTATTTTATTCATCCATTTTCGACGGAATCCATTTTCCGTCAAAAAAATCACAAAATCAATTTCTTTTGAATTTATTTTACTCATCCATTTTCGACGGAAGACATTTTCCGTCCAAAATCTTCGACGGAATCCATTTTCCGACGAAAAACTTCACAAAATCAATTTCTTTTGCATTAATTTTATTCATCCATTTTCGACGGAATCCGTTTACCGTCCAAAAACTTCACAAAATCAATTTCTTTTGCATTTATTTTATTCATCCGATTTCGACGGAATCCATTTTTCATCGAAAAAACGCACAAAATCAATTTCTTTTGCATTTATTTTATTCAACAGTTTTCGACGAAATTTATTTTCCGTCGAAAAACTTCACATAATGAATTTCTTTTGCAATTTATTTTATTCATCCGTTTTGTAACACCCACTCTTGTATGCATCCAAGAGGGTTGTTTGCTAAATCGTATTAGAGTAGCAGCGGTAAAGAACTCAATTAATTAAAAACTTTATCAAATTCATTTAATTAGAAAGCTTGAAAAAATCCAGATTTGTTTCTTATAAAAACAATATGAGAAAAACATGAGGTTGTTTATCGAACATAGAAAATTTCATGGATAAAACCCTTTGCTGAATTTTTCTACGCTTTTCAGAAAAACTTGCTGCCTTATAAAATCTGTATAAAATCGAATTTAGATGTGATAAAAAAATATTCCAAGCTCCTGAAAAACTAGACATCCGGGGCATCGCGTACATATAAATTATGCGCGATTCGGAGGTGAATAACCCCGCGGAAGAGGACACGTAAAACGCTTGTGAATTCTGTCCGTTTTCTGGAACAGGCTGTAGGGCGAGGCTTATAAAAATTTGTACAGAATTCATATAGAGATGAAACCTGCACAGTTTGAAAGTACATACCCGGGGCTTCGCGTGCATATAAAATAATAGTAAATCGGAGTTCGTTTGCCCCTTGAAACATGACACGTAAAGTGGTTGTAAAACTGATAAAAATCCAGCACTTAAAAAAATCCTCTTTGCAAAACGATTTTCTGATTTTTCCAAACAGCCGCTGATCATAAGGTTCAAGGTAAAATAGAGATGATAAAGCCTACAGTCATCCAAGGGTACCAAAATATAACGCATTACAGTCATCCAACAATCAAACAGAACAGCAAAAATCCAAGCATCCGCACGCAACAGCAAACTTCACTTCTTCAACAACTTTTACGTCCTCCTGCCATTTTGAAAATAGCAGCCCCGAAGGGGTGAGAAAAAATCCCAGTAGTGTGGCAACAAAACCAGTAATATAACAATATTAACTAGGCACAAAATCATAAACAGTCACTTCAACATATCCTTGTTCCTTTTTCTTTTTCATTTCATCATATTCATATAGCGCATATAACGCCTTTCCTTTTCATCATATCATATATTGCGTATATAACGCCTTTCCTTTGCGCTTTTAGCACCGTCGTGCGCGCACTTCCCAGTGGAATCAAATATACCCTTGGCACCTGAGCTCTATGTGGATTCCATCTGAGGGCCTATGCGGACTGATGCCAAGTGTCCCATACCCCGGTACCTTGGGGATGCCTATATGATGCTTGCTCAAACACATGTTCCTGTACATAACTATTCTAAAACAAGGCCTATATGATCATGATATATGCATGTCATGCTATGCTTTCACACACAAAGCGTAAAAATGCGGTATGAATGTAAGGTGCATGCTTATATACCTTTCATATAGCCATCACGGCACATATACTTTTCATATGCGTTATGCTGCCTCATAACGTCTTTACCTCATAGCCATCACGGCACATATTTGGCAGTTTCCTTTCGTCATAAAGGAACATAATATTTTTACGGCATATGGAGCATCATGTCACAATTTTATACCAGTAGTCAATAGTCACATTAGGCTTCATCGCCTGACACTTACCTCGCGTCCATGCAATAAGCAACAGCACCAAAGTTCAGCTCACTTTATAAGACCTAAATATATATATATATATGTGACAAGTCAGAATAGGTTCCATAAAAATTCTATAATTCTTCAAGTCATTTCCATGATTCCCATTCTTGTATTTTATTTGATTTTAGCAAGCATTCAAGATTAATAGTTCACTGTATAACTTTTTATTCCCACCATTGCTAACAAACCAAAAATCTTCACAGCTGCATACCAATTCGGTTCTGCCCACTAAAATGAGTGCCACACATTTAACAATCTAAATAACCAAGTTAACAATTTAAAGACCAGCCATGATGCATACGGACAGCAATAATTTCCCAAAGTTTCACACATTAAAGTAACATGACTAGAGTGGTGTTTACATAATTCATTTTACTAAAGGTTAACCACTACAAGTTTTCCAAGTCCTCGGTTATAAGAGCTAAAAATTATTCCCTTTACCCAAAATCCTACTCACATCAATTATTAACATATTGACATATCATTTACGGTTTTCCTGACTTTCTGACTTTTCACCACTTTCTCATATAACTAATCATGTCTACATGGATTAAGAATACACCACACAGCCTGCCTTGTTTATACAATATATCTATCACTAGCTTACAATGACAACAATCCATCAAAGAAGCAAAGAGTTTTATGTTCACAAGGCAACTATTGACTTTAAGGTGCTCTAGAAGAATTAAGGCAAGGTGACCACTAACTTCCTTTCGAGAGACAGGTTGCAGGTGCAAGAGTGCATCATTATTTTCCAAGTCTAGTAACATTATGTGCGAAAACTATGCCCCCCACACTTGAGCAGCAAGGATTAAGGCAAAACCGATTGTCTACCACAGCTAAGCAGACCGAGAGGGTGGAAAGAAAAGCCACACAAAAACCAGAACTTACAACATGGATGCAGCCACAACCAATCAAGGAAGAAGAGGAGAATACAAGGGCTTTGAGCTTACCTTCTTGTCTACACACTCAGAATTCCAACCGAGCAAAATTAGACAGCCATGAGTGTTGCTCTTTACTCCTAGACAGCGCACAAGGAAGTAGAAAATGATGTTGGTTTAGGTCCCAAGCTCTACAAGATAGGTCTTTGACCGAACAAGGGATGGAAGAAAAGAATGTAAGTTGGTTTTCTAAACTACTTACTTGCTGCCACAAGGTCGAATCAGGGTAAGGAAGAAACATGCTTAAGTGTCTTGTTATGTTCTTACGGTTTGAAGGTTTGAGTCTCAATGTCTTGTTCTTCTACTTATGGTTACTTATAGCCAAGGAATGTTAGGTGTCTTATGCAAGAGTTTGAGGCTAAGGAGAATGACTAGAGTTTCCTTAAGGTCACTCCTAAGACTGCTCACGGTCAAAGAAGATCAAGAGAGTGTTTGGAGTAGTTGGCTTCCCTTAATGATGTTCATTGTTCAGGGAAAAAGGAGGAATGCCACTTCTGACTTGTCTTCTCAATTAATCACTCACGGCCAATGGAAGGAGGGGAGAAGTTGGTTTGGTTAGGCAAGTTGAAATCTGACTATACAGTCTGCACAAGGGGAAGTAAGAGAAAGAAAACTTGGAGCACTTAATAGAAGCATAACACAAGTCAGAAAGTTGGCTTGAGACTCCTCTCTTTGGGGCGCGCACAGAGAAGGAAGGGAGGGTTTTCTGCTCCAAATAAGAGGCATGCCTACTGCCCACAAATGTCTTTAGGATGCGTGCAACATATTGCTGCACTAAGCCATCAAAAGTGACAAGCAAAAGCTCTTTCCTTCTGCCCAAGACAGCGCATGCTTCAAGGGAAAAACGATGGCAGCAAGGGTTGACAAGAAAGGACAAGGTTAGGGGCTGCAAGGTTAGCAAAATTCTGCGCATGCTAGGACTGTGTGTGTGCTGTCCAAGGCTGCATGCTTCAAGGGGAATGATGGCTGAATGGTTGACAAGCAAAGACATGATCTTAGGCTGCAAGGATGGCAGAATTCTGCGCATGCATGCATGATTTGTGGGGCTGCAAAGTCAGACTCAAGGGTGCTTGAGTGGCTGCAAAATGACAGCAAAAAAATCAATATATGTCATGCCTTATGCGCACAAGGGCTGGTGTGGTTTGATGGTGATGGATGAGGATGATTTTGGTCAAACAAGTAGAACCTTTCCTTCTCACAATATCCTATGCGCACAAATAGGGAAAGCTATGATAGTGATGGATCATGCAGCAACTTTTTCCTTACAATGCAGCAAGGAGGCGTGGAAGCAAAGCAAGGAACATCAACCAAGAACCAAGGACAACTCAAGTGCATTGGTTGAAGGCTTTGATGGTGATAGGTGAGGGAAGGCTTGGTCAAACATGCAGAAGCTCCTTTTCTTTCCCTGCTGCAGCGTTTTGCACAAGGTTGCAAGTGACAAAATGCCCTCTTCCCTATGCACCATGCGCATGAAGAGATAAAGGTGCCATGTGAAGGAAAAGCCTAGGGTGAATACATATGGAAGGAAGCACACTCAAGGCTCCTAAGGTTGCTGCAAGGTGGCGGTCAAGGAAAGGAAGTGCAGCTGAGTTTTATTAAGACACAACACACACAAAAGTTGGGCTGTGTGCAGCCAAAAAAACGCAAAGGGAGGAGGTTAAAGGTGAAGGAATATAGGGTTGCTTAAGGTCAAAGGTTCTAGGGTCTAAGTCCAAAATAAAAATGGTTCAAGACATAGGTCCAATTGATTTAATTAGGAATTAATCCAATCCTTCTAACTTTCAAGCAACTCTAATTATTTACTAAAGATTTACTCCTTACTTAAAATTAATGGTGCACTTTTAAATGAGTACATAATTCTAGGTAACCGTATGCTCCCTATAAATTCTATTTAATTGGTTCCTATAACCAAATTTCACATGCACAAAATAGGCACTTGCCTTCCATGGTACTACCAATAAATCCTTAATTTAAAATTTTAATTCCATTCTAGAGCAACCATATATAATTCGCATACACTTACTCTAGCCCATTCCTAATAGATTCGTAATTAGACGGGAT
>JAVKPL010008339.1:0-111213 GCA_032173675.1 Gastrolobium villosum | reverse complement strand
AATAAAAAAGTATAGATACGCATTAACCTTGATATATGTATGACATCTAATTAACCATAGTAACAGTATGTAAGAATCTAGTAATTAAGTATGTTTATACATCCCTAATTGGTCAATTTGTTATAACCTTAAAAAAATTACTGAAAATGTTTACATATAAAACCATATGAAATACTTTATCCTTAACTCTTCATTTCCAATATAAGGGTATACACCACACTGACCATAGGGAAAATATTTTTAGTGCTACCGTCGCACTCAGAGACGGACCTACATGGGGCTAGGGTTGGCAGCTCCCCCTAAAATCTGAAAAAACTTGATGTCATGGGTTGCCGCCTATAGGTCTGGGTGGAAATTTGGCGCCGATGAGGGTAGAACGGAGTGAAGCTCGGGGTTTTGGAATTTCCCCGTCGTATTTGTGGGCATGGATAGCTTTTGAGTTTGAGGGAACAAGAACTAGGGCATTGGGCTATGAATCCAAAAGGGTGTAAGATAAATTTGAAAGTGGAGATGAGATTTTGTTCTTTAGTCAAATTTGGAACTGTTTCGGGTTTGTAACTCGGATGGGCCAATTTAGGCATGACCGGGAAGTCCATGTATTAATACCCGGATAAGATAACCCAATGGATTATGAACTCGTCTGCTTGGAGCCCAAATCGTGAGCCCTTCTCAGAATGCTGAAATAGAGCTCAGACTATGACCTTAATCCACATTTCTTTCCACCATATGATGATAGACCATGATCATTATAACTGCCAAGTTACCAATTTCCCCAATTCCACTATAATAATCGTTACTATAAAATATATAAAGAGGAAGATTAGGGTCAAGGGGAATTAAGTTCAAATTAACCATAAGCACTATCAAACCGATTCAACATTTAATGTTCACACAAAACAGGAACCTTGCAGATTTTGATGTTGTTGGGTTTGGTTTGGGGTTCCTGCGTCATAAAAATGATTAGCACGTGAAACATAAAGGTTAGATAAAGTAAGAATTTCATGTTATTTTGATTTTTTTTTGGGATTAGTGTTTGTGGTGGTAGAAAATGAGAGTTTTTTTTTAATTTAAATATTAAATAAAAAATATTAATTTTAACTATAGTGACTTTCCTTTAAAAGAACAAATATTTTTCACTGTTTTTTTATACAAGTTATTTTGATGGGATTAATATTTCTCACGTGTTATAGGAGTTGATTTTATCTATTAGTGTGAGACCGCTTTGAAACCCTGTTACCTATAGCTACCAGCTAAACCAAAAAACTAAGATATTATTTCACATAGACGCCTCTATCCACGAAACACCATTTCACCTCTAATATATGTAAATCCAATTTTGTAAATTTATTAGATTTTTCATAGTTGGTATTTTTACATCTTTAACGTGATCGTTCCAACCAAAACTGACATTGCCTTTTCATAATAGTAATATAGATTGTTGCCCCCCGTCATATAATTTTCTGAGTCCTCCACTAGTCGTACTAAGTATTTAGTGTGACAGTACTATTATAACTATATACTCTAGGGAGTACATAGTTATAATATTAAAGTTTTTTTTTCTCTCTTTGGAAACTTGTCGGCTAACGTGGAGAGAGAAAAAAAATTTGTGGATAAAAAAAGAAATTTTATTATTCAAAATATATACTTCTCGAAATACATAATTACAATAGTTCTGTGGTAGAGAATACAGTTGCACTAAAATTGCTCTCTAGGGAGTAAGAATCGCTTCGAATACTTTTTTCCTATTTGAAGAGTATGCCAATGCAATAGGACAAGCAATTTCAAAATCGAACCCAAAGTATTTATATTCAATTGTAACAAACAAGATATTATATATCTTGTTTGAATTTTCTAATTGTTACGGATGTTATGTTTATTTTCTAGCTGTTACGGCTGTTATGTTTATTTTCTAGCTGTTACGGTTGTTATATCTTTTTGTATTTATACACAAAAATGAGCAATGAACAAGAGCAGAAAAAACAGCAATTGCTGTATTCATATTCAGTAACCAATTTGTCTATTCCGCAGTTCTATCATGGTATCAGAAGGAACGATCTAGGTCCCTTATACTTTTCTTTGCTTCAGCCTTTCATTTATTTCTGTTTCTGTCATCATGTCCAACGCAGAAAATATTGATCCTCCTCCCAATTCCTCATCCACCAACACTCCATCATTGTCTGGCACTGTCCAAATTATAAAAACAACTGATCCTCGTTCTCCTTTCTACCTCTCCTCTGCTGATAGCCCTGGTGTTCTTCTCACCAACATCCTGCTACGTGGTGAATCCAATTATGATACATGGAGCAGGGCTATGAAAAACTCACTGGATGCCAAAAATAAACTCGGTTTCGTGTTGGGTACCATAGATGCTCCAACCGAAGCTGAGTCTGATGAAGCCCATGTGTGGCGCATCTGCAATTCCATGATCTCCGGATGGATCCATAACACCATTGATCCTCAACTTCTTCCATTTAACAAATCCTTTTCCACAGTTAAGCAACTCTGGGATGATTTAAAGGATAGGTATGTTGTTGCAAACATCCCTCGCATTTACCAATTAAAGAGTCTTCTTCCCTCCATCAAACAACAAGGTTCCTCTATCAGTCATTATTACACCCGTCTTCGAGCCATATGGGATAAACTCGAGGAGCACTACACGTCTGATCCTTGCTCTAATGGTGACCAATGTCCTACAACTAAACTCCTCAACACCATTGTGACCAACGATCAAATTTACCAATTTCTCATGGGACTTGATGAAGCTACCTTTGGCATCATCCGTTCTCAAATCCTAAACACCAACCCATTGCCCAACCTTAATCGTATATACTCTATGGCAACTCAAGAGGAAACTCACAAATCCATTGTCTATGCCACTTCTGATCGAGTTGATGCTGTCGGCTATGCACTCTAAACCAAGCCAACACCAGCAAGGGCAGCCCCTCCAACCCGTATTTGCACACACTATGGAAAACCTAATCATGACATCTCAAAATGCTTCTTTCTTCATGGATTTCCTCCAAAATCCTCCAGCAAGGATCGTTTCAAAACTCGCAACAATTTGGCCTCAGCTCATACTGCACTAATGCCAGGACTTTTGGCAACCCCCTAAACTGCAAATGCTGCTACACCTTTAACTCCAGATGTTGTGCATAAACTATTATCTCTCATTGACAAGCCTGTTCCTGATTCTCAAAACTTAACTGGTAATGCTTCTATATCTTATTGGTTAATTGATAGCGGAGCTTCTTAACATATGACAGGTAACCGTACATTGCTTCATGATCTTCATACCATTGCTCCATCATCGGTTGGATTACCAGATGGCTCCACTACTGTTGCGCAACAAGAAGGCACTGTCTTTCTTTTTCCAGAATTAACATTGACCAATGTTCTCCTCTTCCCCAACCTTACTTGCAATTCACTTTCTGTCTCCCATTTATTAAAATCTTCTCACGCTACCATCACCTTCAATAATTCCACTTGTATTTTGTAGGACCACATTCAAAAGACGCTGATTGGATTGGGTAGCTTGGATAATGGTATATATGTGTTTCACCCACCCACACGTCAAGCATTCACAACTCATGTAAACCCTGATTTATGGCACAAACGTTTGGGCCATCCTTCCTCCGATGTTCTTTCTTTTCTTCCTTGTAATTCTTCTGGCATTACCAAAAATAAGGTTGACTTCTGTGATGTATGTTCACGAGCTAAAATGACTCGATTCCCATTTCCTTTAAGCAGTAATAAAATATCTGTTTCTTTCCAACTAGTACATTGTGATATATGGGGTCCGTATAGCATGTCAACAATCACTGGTTCTCATTACTTTCTTACAGTGGTTGATGATCTCAGTCGAAATACATGGGTTTATCTTATGGCTAAAAAATCTGAAACTAACAAAATTCTAACTCAATTCTTTGCTATGGTAACAACACAATTTGGCAAGAAAGTACAGATGTTTAGAACTGATAACAGCACTGGATTTTTATCCCATTCCATGCGCAACTTATACTCCAATCTTGGTATTATTCATCAAACTTCATGCATTGACACTCCTCAACAAAATGGACGTGTGGAACCTAAGCATCGAACAATCCTTAATGTGGCTCGTGCACTTCGGTTCCAAGGAAATCCATCGGTACAATTTTGAGGAGAATGTATTCTCATTGCTGCACATCTTATTAATAGAACTCCAAGCAAACTTCTCCACGGCAAAACCCCTTATGAACCACTTCATGGTCGTCCTCTATCCTATGCTCATTTGCGTACGTTTGGATGCTTATGCTACGCCTCTATTCGTCCTAAACCTTCAGATAAATTTGCTGCACGCTCCATACGTTGTATTATGCTTGGTTATCCTTATGGAAAAAGGGATGGAGATTACTGAGTCTTGATATAAATAATATATTTGTATCCCGTGATGTTCATTTTCAGGAATCAATTTTTCCTTTTGCTAATGCCTCTTCACGCAACTCCACTCTTACTCAACCTGAAGTACAGCTACCAACCATAATTACACCAGCTGAAGAACACACCGATTTATCACAAAATCCTACATCTCCTCCAATTACTACTTCTTCTCTTCCTACATCTCTTCAACCAAACATCTCCTCCAACGACAGGGGGAGTTCTGATTCTCCTACATCTCCAGACTCTACTTTACCTAATCCACCAACACCATCTGAAATTGAATCACATCAAAATGACAGCCCTCGACCACAACGCAGCCGTCGTCCTCCACGGTATTTGGAAGACTACACTTGCAACCATATACAAACACATGTACATCAATCCAAGTCATCTACTCCATCGGTCTCTTCTGGTGTAAGGTATCATATTCAAAACTTTCTTTCTTATTCACCTTTTACTTCCAAACACATAAATTTTTTGGCAGCTTTCTCTACCGAAGTTGAACCCTCATCTTATAAACAAGCCGTGACTGATCCAAGATGGTGTGAAGTAATGCAAGCTGAAATCAAGGCACTTCAAGATAATAACACATGGTCACTTACTCATCTACCTTCCAGAAAATATGCGATCCCTTGCAAACGGATTATCGGATAAAATATAAATCTGATGGTATGGTGGAACGTCTCAAAGCTCGCCTTGTGGTTGTTGGTAATCATCAGGTGGATGGTGAAGATTTTACAGAAACTTTTGCACTTGTTACTAAGATGGTAAGCGTCCGAACCTTCCTTTCAGTTGTTGTTGCAAAGAATTGGGAAATTCATCAATTAGATGTTCATAATGCATTTCTGCATGGTGATCTCCATGATAAGGTTTACATGCGTCTTCCTCAAGGTTTCCATGCTGCATTCCCATCTCAAGTTTGCCGTCTACGTAAATCCCTATATGGTTTACGTCAATCACCAAGGAATTGGTTTGCTAAACTATCCAAGTCACTGATCGACTATGGTTTTGTTCAATCCAAGGCTGACTACACTCTTTTCACTTTTACTCGCAATGATGTCTTCTTGGCAATTTTAGTCTATGTTGATGATATTTTATTCGCAGGCAAAAATTCTGCAGCTTGTACTAAACTAAAGTCCTATCTTAATTCTTGCGTTCAAATCAAGGACCTTGGCCCGTTGAAATATTTTCTGGGGATTGAATTTGCACGTAACTCTTCCGGTCTATTTATGACTCAACGAAAATATGCAACTGATATTCTGAATGAAGCAGGCTCACTTGCATGAAAATCGGTTGAATTTCCTATTGAACCAAATCATAAACTAGCAACTGCTGAAGGACCTGACTATAACGATCCTCCAAGGTATCGTCGGCTCATAGGCAAGCTTATCTACCTTACTATCACTCGACCGGAGTTATGCTACGCGATCCATGTTCTATCTCAATTTATGCAGCAACCCAAATTGGATCATTACAATGCTGTTGTTCGATTATTACACTATATAAAGGCTAATCCTGGTCAAGGACTTCTTCTCTCTTCATCATCCGATCTCCAACTTCATGGCTACTGTGATTCTGATTGGGCCAGTTGCCCCATTACTAGAAGATCAGTTACTGGTTATTTTATTCAACTTCGGTCTTCTCCAATCTCCTGGAAAACTAAAAAGCATCTAACTGTCTCACGCTCTTCAGCTGAAGCTGAATACAAAGCTATGGCTTCTGCAACCGCTGAATTGGTTTGGTTAAAAGCTTTTCTCAATTCTTTAGGAATTTCTCATTCTTCACCTATGCAGCTATTTTGTGACAGCCAAGCTACTTTGCATATAACAGCTAATCCTGTTTTCCACGAAAGAACCAAACACATTGAGCTGGACTGTCATTTCGTACGCGATCATGTCATTCAAAGAAACATTGCAACTACTTATATAAGATCATCCGACCAGCCAGCTGATATTTTCACTAAAGCGCTTGGCAAACGACCTTTCACTTCTCTGCTGTCCAAGTTGGGTATTTGCAACCTTCATACTCCAACTTGAGGGGGAGTGTAACAAACAAGATATTATATATCTTGTTTGAATTTTCTAGCTGTTATGGTTGTTACGTTTATTTTCTAGCTGTTACGGCTGTTACATTTATTTTCTAGCTGTTACGGCTATTACGTTTATTTTCTAGCTATTACGACTGTTACGTTTATTTTCTAGCTGTTACAGTTGTTATATCTTTTGTATTTATACACAAAAATGAGCAATGAACAAGAGCAGAAAAAACAGCAATTGCTATATTCATATCCAGTAACCAATTTGTCTATTTCGCAGTTCTATCATCAATAAATCTCATTTATATACTATAGTGATTAATTCCTACTTTATAAGAACATGAGTACCAAATGGTGGTAGCTCAGTTGGCGCATGGGAGCTAAGCCTAAGCAAGTGGGGATGAGAGCATGTGTTCGAATCTCCCCAGTACTACCTTTGGGAGGGGTTTACACTTTAAAGTCTTAATCCTGGACCCGCTCCGAATCGGATTAGTTGCGAAACAATGAACTGATTGGAATATTTAAAAAAAAAAAAAGAACATGAGTGAATGTTATATAGATGATCAAGGATTTTTTTTTTTTTGGTTACAATGATCAAGGATTTTATTAATATATAAAGAGAAAATGTGAGTTAATTACCCAAACCTCTCAGACTTGAGTAGTTGTCAAACTCATTAAGCAGTTATAGTTAACAATTTGAAGAAACCTTGAAGTTTTGATAATTAAGTCCCTTTTAAATTTATTGTTTAAATATGTTTAACAAATGGTTAATGGCCTACGCATACCACTTCGGAAAGCAGTTAACTGGTTAAGTAGTAAAATCAAGTTTGACAGTTAATTTTTTTTCCCGTCTCTTGTCACCGTTGAATTGTTTATGAACAACTGGAATTATGACCTAATCATATTGAATAAAACATGAAAAAATTAAAAAATCCATTCGTCATCATACATGAATATAGGTTAAGTGAGTACTGCATCTACGACTACAAGGTTATAAATGACAAAGAATATAACTTTACAGTTAGAAAAGATAAGTATTATAATAGTTCAGGTTGACGCATACCATAACATAATAGACACACAAGTTTCCTCTCTTACAGAGAACTTTTGAAAGTAATTATTTATTTTCTTTTGGCTTTGGAGACAAAAGTAGTCCTTTTCTAATTAAGATATTTTTTATGAATAACATCCAAGCGTAAATTTATGAAGGGCGAATTGATTTTATTTTTTATATATAACTAAAGGGTAATCATTTTCTTATGTTGCTGAAAAAGAAAATCTCTCTTGCAGAAAAATAATAATTATGTAGTAATACATATATGAGTTTTATAAGAGTTATGTTGTAGGAAAAATGATTGTGTTATGTTATAGAGATTCGTTTTGCGTGCCAGAGTTTTTTTTTTGTTTAGCTGCGGGTCCCCACAAAATATTGTGAGTGTAGGAAATTTTTTGTGATCGTGTTAAATAATAGATGATAGACCCTACATATATAGTTATAATATTAAAACTATTTTTTTCTCTTCTCAGACATTGTCAGCTGATGTAGCGAAAAGAGAAAAAACAATTTTACCATTATAACTATATATATATATATATATATATATATATATATATATATATATATATATATATATATATATATATATTTTACATGATATAATTATCTCTTGCAATATGAGAAAAATGGAACCCAACTAATAGTATTATAGTGAGACTAATTTCATAGTCAATAAATGTTTACTTTTTAAACTCTAGTCTTTTTTTAAGAAGGACACATCACTTATCATCACGTTCAGTTGTTAAGGTGGATTTTTTTTACAATCACAGACTAACATCACAAATGGATTATGATTAAAAAATATATTCATAGTACGTTTTGAAATATACCAAAAGTCCAAAATAAGTGTCAAGTTAAAGCTTCTTTCATAGAATTAACTTGACATATATTTTCCTCATTAATATTGTTTCGCGTGTTGGCGGATAAAGAAATTACCAAAATTTGAAAGTTCTAATGATAGTTGATATTTGGCAGTACCTTGTTATTAAAAGGGCGATACTTGGAAACCCCGTAACCACTAACCAGGAAAGTTAATTGGGTAAACATATGGCAGAGGGTGTGTACAACTAGACTACATGAGTTGAGGTAGAAATTTCATCTAAATATGTGACAGTATATATGCCTATGGTTGCGATTATCAATTGGTTCAGCTTCACACATTATCAAAATATTATCTTCAATCCATAAGCATTTTAACGAGTGGATTGTAGTTGTAGCTAGCCACAACTTGACAAAATTTTGAATTGTATCCGTGGTCACTTTTTTTTTTTAATGAAATTATCTCCATCTGCTTTTTCTTTTGAATTTTGTTCTTATCTAACTTCATTTATACATGTGATAGGTTATATTTACAAACTTTTTTATTTACAAACTCTTACAAACTACACTAAGTATGACCCGTCATACTTTAATCATTCAGTGTGCGACCGGTCGTACTTAATGTAATTTGCAAAAAAAATTTATATACGGGTCCTATCCCTTTATATATATATATATATATATATATATATAGTCATACGATAAACTACTTCTTATAGTTGTATTATGTAGCGAGTATTGAAAGTAGTACACTGTTTCGATAAATTCATTTACTCCCTGTTTTGTAGTGTTGGACAATATTATTGTTAGCAATATTATATAAGTAATCTCTAACAGCTATCTGGTTGTTACGCTAACATAATATGATTATTATTATTATGTCAACATCGAAGTATATAAAGTTCAACATAAATACAAATTATAAAGCTTGAGCTTTACAATCTGATGATAGGAAAGAATATGAGATTGAAATATAAAGATAATGAGAAGGGTAAAGTTCCTTATAATTAAGGGGTGAAAACTCCTACACACAAGTGTCTAGACTATACATTCCTTTGAGATGGACTCTAATATTTAAGCTTTGAGTTTGTACCTATTATGTGTTGTTGTATATAATTAGTATTATTCTATAATACATAATTTATAATCAAGAACCACTGATTTAACTTTGGTAACAAGTTTCTGCCCTTAATTAAATGGTAGAGTCCGAGCCTTGAGAATTGAGAAAATGATCTTGGAACTGTTTATGTCCAATCATGCTTGAGAATGTTATATATAGGCGATAAAATTATTTACTACATACACATGTAGGGTCATATGAAAAGAAGAGAGAGAGAAAGAAAATATGGACCGCACACATTTTTATGTGTATGTTGGAGATAAAATTATCTCTTATAATATGAGACATATTAAATCCTATAAATATATGAAATATGATGTATCATGTTTTGTCACTTTTCTTTTTCTTTTTTGTATCTTGAAAATGCTCACATTTTTATTATTCAAAAGCGGAGAGATAGAAATTGTACAAATATAAGCATAGTTAATATAGGTTAATTACTGTACCAAAAAAAAAAAATATAGGTTAATTACACGCACACATTTTGTAACGCCTTTCAAATGGTGCCCATTCTTTATAAGATCTATCTATATATTTCTGCAAAATGCAAAGGACTTTAATTTACAGCGAGTAGGAACAAAATGTTAAATGACCTTACAAGGTATACTTGGGTCACTAGCCACCTTTTTTCCGACAGTCACTATCTAATACAGCGAGTTGGTCGACAAGTACACATGCTTACAAAAAATATATATATTGGGGACCATATATTTGATCCTTCCGAAAGTCCTAAGTATGGAGAACCTTGTATAACATCCTCATATATTCCAAAATGATATATTTATCTCTCTTTTCATTCAAATAACTCAATCATGCATGTACAACTTGCACCGTTTTCAAAGAAAATAAGAAAAATAAACAATTGAACGCAGTTTAATGAGAGCGAGCCATTGTGGCTACAGTTATAATTTGTTAAAGACGAACATTCACATTGTTTTCAACAAAAATATTCACATTGTTTTGTGCAAGTAAAAATAATCGTTAATTGTAAGAATTTTTATTCTTATATTGGTGTTTGTGTGTGTATATATATAACACCAGCGTAGAATAAAAATTCTTACATTTACTGAATTTATACCGATGCAAAAAATAATAAGTCTGACATTTAATTTTGATTATGGGTAAATTTTAAACTAATCCCTTTAACATAAGCCTATTTTCAATAAACCAGCATGTACTTTCAATCAATACAATTAACCTACTTAAACTATATAATTTAAAAAGGAAATCTATTAAAAAGGACATCCAAGTTTGTTAGGTATCACGTGTAGCGTTGGCAAAACGGGTCAACCCGGCCCAACTAGCATGCAACCCAAAAAAATGAGTCGGATTAGGATTGACTCGACAAAAAAAAAATGAGCCAAAAAATCCAAGCCAACCCAACCCGACCTGAGTCGGGTTAGGGTTGACTCAAAAATATGGCTCGTGGGTTGACTTGAAAAAATAGCTCGCGGGTTGGCTTGAAAATTGCTCGCAGGTTGACTATTTTTCAGCCTATTTAAACGAACTTGTAGTATTAATGTATCAGCCATGTGGCTTCCACCAGCTTAACCAAAGGGTTACAAAATGAGAAATAAAAGCAAAATATTCTAGTTTCGAATTTTCTTCAGAACAAATTTGCACCAATATCAAGAAACAATCAGAACCACTTGCTACCAAGTGAGTAAGATATTTGAACCAAACAGAGCCAGCACAACCTAACAATATAAAAATGGCAGGGATGTGAGAAGATTAGGGACTTAGGTTTAGAGAAAGAAGGAAGAAAGATGATGACAATATGTCTGGGTTTTGTCCATTTTTGTATATGATATTTTGTATTTTCTTATATAAAAACAAACTCAACCTGCGAACTGGCCCGTTTGACCCGCGAATTGGCTCGTTTTTCACGAGCTGGCTCGAGTCGGGTTGGCAACTCATTTTTGCCAACCCTACTCACGTGCACCCGACAAAATAGTCATCTTGCAGAGCATCAAACTTTAATTCCTATGAAAGAATGAAATTTTACGGATTTAGATTTTAATGATATGAATATTTGTGTGAATTGTATTAAAGGTAAATAAACAAAACACACAAAAAAGGAGCCACAAGAAGTACTCAACTTTTTAAAATTGCATGATATTTGTAGTCCTTTTGATGTTAACATTTTCAATAATGAAGGGTTACAATGGAAAGAGATTAACCTAATATATCAATTCCTTATCAGGCCTAAACTCATCCCCTAGGCATGATTAAATTATACATCATCTTGATATGTTAAGGGATCCTGCTGTAGTTTATATTATACAATGGTCACACTAAACAACTAAAAATATTATAACATATAATATAAGTTTATACTATCAGGTCTTATACATCGCACCAAACAGGCCCTAAGTGATGAAGAACTAATTCAAGTTGTGTTTAATACCATGATTGGGTTAATACACTGGGTGCATTATAATATGGATCATTAGAAAGTTGTAAAGAAAGTTTTGAGATATCTGTAAGGCAATAAAGATCACATGATTACTTATAAGAGGTCCAACAATCTTGAAGTGATTGGATACATAGATTTAGACTTTGCAAGATGTGGGGATACAAGAAAATCCACTTTTTGCTACTCATATCTTTTAGCTAGAGAAACTCTATCATGAAAAAGTGTGAATTAGTCTATAATTGTTGCATCCACCATGGAAACCAAATTTGTGGCATGCTTTGAGGCCATGGATTAGGGTAAATGGCTACAAATTTTTATTTCAAGGCTTGGATTGATTGATAGTATTGATAGGCCTCTGAAAATTTATTGTGATAATTTCTTAGTTGTCTTCTTTTCTAAAAACAATTTGTATTCCAAATGTACTGTTATAAGCATATGGAGTTGAATACTTTGTTGTTAAAGAAAAAGGTAAAAAACATAATATCTAAGAACATACTAGCACCAATCTTATGTTAGCTGATCCTTTAACGAACAAATTACTGCCCAATACATTTGCTAGTCATGTATAAAATATGGGCATTATGTCAGCTAGTGAATGTTTATCATTATTTATGTATTGATTATTGACACTCTAAACTCATTAATGTTTATGTTTATGATATTTTCCTGCTTCCGGCTTGTGTATGAATGCGTATATGTATGATGATATTGAAAAAACAGGACTTATGCCCAATGAACACATTATTGTTGGACATAATACTATACTTCTCATTAAAATATCATATTAGGGAAAAAAGCTAATATAGTGCTACATGGAAGGAAATATATCGTTTTGATAAAGTAGAACTGCCATGACCCTGTTATGGGCCATCTCGCGGGCCCAAGGAGTACAAGGAATAGGAGAAGCCCAACACATTTGAAGGAATACATTGTGGGCTAGGAGCATGTAATTCCTTGGTAAAACAAGGCTTAGTATTATGACCCATTATTTTACAAGCAGTTTATAATTGATGTAATTGAACAATATGAGTATTAATAGAGGTAGAGCATAAGATATGCTCAGATTTCAGAAAAATATCTCTTTCTTCCTCGTCTCTCTCTTCCTCTTTCTCAAAATATCCTTCTTCTTCCCTAAATCCCAGATCTCAAATTAGCTCCTACTACATTGGTGCTTTCATTGAGTATGGCTGAAAATACTAGGCTACGTGACATCACTACCCAACTTCATACACAAGAACAACAACTGAATACTTTTGAACGCACAGTGGATTTGAGACTTGAATCCATGGAACTCGCCCATAATCAGCGATTGGATGAACAGAATCACCGATTTGAGGGAATGAACCATCAGATCCAGGAGATATTTTCTCTCCTTCAGACAGTGCAAACACAATTAACTACGAATCACGCGGCTAGCATTCTTGGTGCTGGTCCTCACCGCCAAGCCACTCCCAACCGCTCCATGAAAATCGATTTTCCTCGTTTTGGTTCGGGTGATCCGGGACCTTGGCTATTTGCTGTTGAGAGGTATTTTCGCTATCACAATGTTCCAGATCTGGATAGATTAGACTTGGTTTCCTTTAATTTAGACATGCCAGCTGCTTGTTGGTTTGAATCCTTGTTTGGCGATGGCCACATTCCTGATTGGCCAACTTTTGTGCTGGCATTACACCAACGATTTGGTCCTACGGACTTTGAGGATCCTTTGGGTTCCCTGGCCAAATTACAACAAACAGGATCAGTGATGGAATTTCAGTCAGCATTTGAATTAATTGCTAGACGTATACCTGAACTCACGCCAATTATGCGTAAGAGCTTGTTTATATCCGGCCTCAAACCTAACATACGCCGTGCAGTGCTTGTTCATCGTCCGTTAACGATTTCGGACGCCTTTGCTCATGCCAAAATTTATGATGAACAATTCCTTGATTCTAGATTGACTAAACCTTGGCAGAACCGTACATCTTCCACCTCACTTCCCATACCCGCTCAGCCTCTCACGACCGTCTTTCCAAACACCCATCCTAAACCTCTTCCCCAGTTACCTGGCCTTCCTATTAAACGTCTCACTCCAGCGGAAATGCAGGCTCGGAGGGAAAAGAACCTTTGCTTTAATTGTGATGAGAGGTTCACTCCAGGTCATAAATGCAAGGGCCGTGCAACGTTGTTGTATTTAGAGGGCATCGATGAAGATCCACCAGATGATCCTGTTGATCAGCCTTCCGAGAACACGTTGGAAATAGTGGATGCTGGCTCCTCGGACACTTCACATGAAATTAGTTTCAATGCTTTGATGGGCAACTGTTCGGCCAAGTCCTTTCGGTTTCAAGGAACCATACTGGGACAACCGGTCCAGATCTTAGTCGATGGGGGGAGCACCCATAATTTCATCACCCTCCGCATGGCTTCTCACTTGCATCTGACATTTCATGCGGTCCATCCTTTCAAGGTTCGGGTGGGCAATGGTGATGCCCTATTATGTTCTGCTTCATGTAAGGATATTTCTGTAGCTGTCCAATCCCATCACTTCACAGTGGATTTGTACGTCATCGAGTTACAAGGGGCTGATATTGTTTTGGGTGTCCAGTGGCTGGCCACCCTGGGTCCCATTATCACTGACTATGCTGCTTTGACTATGTCATTTGTTCATCAGCATTCGCCGGTGCTTTTACAAGGACATATGCCTTCCAGTCCGCATCATATCAGCTCTTCGCAACTTCACAAGTTGATTGCCCAGGATTCTATCACATCATGTTTGATGTGCTTTACGGTTCCACAGCCAATACAGGACACGGTACCTCCTTGCAGTGATTCGGCCTCCAGTCTGGAGAATTTATTACATGATTTCTCTGATGTGTTTGCCACTCCAGCCTCGTTGCCCCCAGATAGACAGTACAACCACCATATCCATCTATTACCTGAAACAAAACCAGTGCAAGTTAGACCCTACCGTTATCCACATTATAAAAAACATGAAATTGAAAGACTAGTGGCCGAGATGTTACAAGCAGGAATTATTCAACCGAGTCACTCTCCATTCAGCTCTCCAGTCCTCTTAGTCAAAAAGAAAGATGGTACTTGGAGATTTTGTGTTGATTATCGCGCTCTCAATGCTATTACCATCCAAGACAAATTCCCTATTCCAACAATTGACGAGCTGTTAGATGAACTTCATGGGGCTAATGTCTTTTCCAAACTTGATTTACGGTCTGGTTATCATCAGATCAAAATGCATACACCAGATATTCCCAAAACGGCATTCCGCACTCATCATGGGCATTTTGAATTTTTGGTGATGCCCTTTGGACTGTCCAACGCTCCTTCTACGTTTCAGGCCACCATGAATGCCATTTTCGCCACTTTTCTGCGCAAATTTGTGGTGATATTCTTTGACGACATTTTGGTCTACAGCTCTTCACTGGAACAACACTTCCAACACCTAGCTGCTGTCTTTCGAACTTTAAGAGCCAATATGCTGTTGGCCAAAAGAGAGAAATGCTCCTTTGTTCAGAGGGAAATCCCTTATTTGGGACACATCATACATGGACAAGGTGTTTCTCCAGATCCTGAGAAACTCAAGGCCATAGTTGACTGGCCGATCCCCAGGAATGTAACGCAGCTGAGGGCTTTCTTAGGGCTTTCGGGCTACTATCGTAAGTTCATAAAAGATTATGCTTCGGTGGCAGCTCCTCTGACTGATCTATTGACCAAAAATGGGTTCATGTGGCAACCAGAAACCACTACTGCCTTTGAGCATCTCAAGCAACTGTTGATTACAGCTCCAGTGTTAGCATTACCGGATTTTTCAGAATCCTTTGTTGTAGAAACCGATGCCTCCGGTGTCGGTATTGGGGCTGTCCTGTTACAGAGGGAACGTCCTTTGGCCTTCTATAGTCGGAAGTTATCACCAGCTATGCAACGTCAATCCGTCTACATACGGGAGATGTTTGCTATTACTTCCGCGGTGAGCAAGTCGCGTCAGTATCTCTTAGGGGCTCCATTTGTCGTTCGCACTGACCACAAAAGCCTGCACCATATGATGAGTCAAGTAATTCAGACACCAGAACAACAGAACTTCTTGTCAAAGCTCTTGGGTTTCAACTAGAAAATCACTTACAAACCTGGGAAGACTAACATTGTGGCTGACACCCTTTCTCGTTTGCCTGAAGTCACAAGTTCCAGTTCCAGCGGTCACCTGATGGCTTTCTCTGGCCCATTCTTGGACTACACTAAGACTTTGCAAGCTGAGTACTTAGCGGATCCCGTTTCCCAGGGCATTCTCCAACAATTAGAGCATAATACAGAGGCCAATGGACAATGGCGTCTTCGCAGTGGAGTGCTGTTTTATCAGTCCCGTGTTTTCTTGCCTGCGGGCTCGACATTGATTCCACACATATTACATGATTCCCACTCTTCAGTGCAAGGAGGCCACTCGGGAGTTCAGGCTACGATCCACCGTATTAACAGGAATTTTACCTGGAAGGGGTTACGAAGAGATGTCAAACAATATATCTCCACATGTGAAATTTGTCAAAAATTAAAAGCCCCAAATCACCACCCTTTCGGGCTGTTACAACCATTACAAATTCCAGATTCGTTATGGTCACATGTAAGCATTGATTTCATTACTCACTTACCTTCTTCTGCAGGTCACACCGTGGTCTTGGTGGTGGTAGATCGCCTGTCAAAGGCAGGACATTTTGTTTCCATGCCGGCTACATATTCGGCACCTCAGGTAGCCCAATTTTTTTGGGACTTTGTGGGCAAACTTCATGGTATCCCTGAATCCATTGTGTCTGACCGTGACCCCGTGTTTCTAAGTGATTTCTGGCGCACTTTGTTTAAGCTGCAAGGAACCAAACTGAATTTTAGTTCGAGTTATCACCCCCAATCAGACGGACAAACTGAAAGGGTGAATCGTTGTTTAGAAACTTACCTTCGGGCCTTTGCTCATGAACATCCCAGAACGTGGTCCAAATATCTAAGTTTTGCTGAGTATCATTATAACACGTCCTTCCATTCTTCGATTGGTTTAACACCTTACCAAGCTATGTTTGGCCGGTCGCCACCAAATCTGCTGGCATACTGTATGGGAGGCTCCTCCAATGACGCGGTTGATACTACGTTAGCCACTCGTACCGTCCTCATGAGCACGTTGAAAGACAAGCTATTCAGAGCTCAACAAAACATGAAAGCACAGGCAGATAAAAAAAGAAGGGACTGGAACTTTACCGTGGGTGAGATGGTTCTTCTACGCTTGCAACCTTATCGACAGCTCTCTGTCGTTCGGAGATCTTCCCAGAAATTAGCTTTGCATTTCTACGGTCCCTTTGAGGTAGAGGAACGTATCGGATCGGTCGCTTATCGGCTAAAGCTGCCCCCCACATCTCGCATCCACCCCGTATTCCATGTTTCTTTGTTACGACCGTTCCGACAGGGGAGAACGTTCAAGATCCACCCCTTACCGACCGAGTCTGTGGAAGATATTCTAGTCCACACTCCGTGTGGGATTTTAGGGGAACGCGATATTTGGCGAAAAGGGGAGATGGTACCCCAAGTTCTGGTCCAATGGAAAGATTTACCACCGGAAGAAGCAACTTGGGAGGATAAAGCTTTGATCTTGCGTACACCAAGAGATGACCGGACCACTGACCAAGAATCCATGGCCCAGATCCAGATCCGGAACAAGACACCAGCAACGACGGGCCAACAAAGAGGAACTGGTGAGGAAGACAACAGATCAAGGGTAGTAGGAGAGGAAAAGGCAAGTGAAGGAACCGACATCTCCATCGGAAGAGAGAAAGAACTGCAGAGTTCCAAGACGCCCACAATGCTTTTGCAGTCAGACAACGCAACACTTTCCAAGGTTGTTGATTTGATTTCCCCACCAACGGCTGTGATTTCTCCTCCACTGTCGGCAAGATCTGGAGCGTCCCTGGCTTATCCACAGCTGGCAGCCACTCACTCTCCAGCCTCGAGAGTTCCGCTACTGGACCGCGACCAAGGGGCTGCGTCTTGTGAAGTTCCACCAAGTGATAATGGGCTTGAGGGCAAGCCCAAATTCGCAGGCGTGGGCAATGTTATGGGCCATCTCGCGGGCCCAAGGAGTACAAGGAATAGGAGAAGCCCAACACATTTGAAGGAATACATTGTGGGCTAGGAGCATGTAATTCCTTGGTAAAACAAGGCTTAGTATCATGACCCATTATTTTACAAGCAGTTTATAATTGATGTAATTGAACAATATGAGTATTAATAGAGGTAGAGCATAAGATATGCTCAGATTTCAGAAAAATATCTCTTTCTTCCTCGTCTCTCTCTTCCTCTTTCTCAAAATATCCTTCTTCTTCCCTAAATCCCAGATCTCAAATTAGCTCGTACTACAGACCCACTTTAGCTTTATTCCTAATCATTATAATTATGATATGATGCAACCAATGTATGAAACTTTTAGCCATATATATTTAGGGGAAGGATCCGTTTACAAATTCTTTTTACAAATTTTTATAAATTATACTATGTACTCCCGGGAGAACATAGTGTAATCTAGTGTTCTTCCGGAAGAACATAATGTAATTTGTAAGAGTTTGTAAACAAAAGGTTTGTAAATATAACCCTCCCCATATATTTATATTGAACTTGATATTTCATTAAATCATAGAATGACATTTTATCACATGAACCAAATAGGAGAATGTAAGATATAACTCATGTGTGAAGGATAAATGTTAAATTGTGTATGATTTAATGAAGGACTAAATGGTAATTTTAATTGGCTTTGGAAATGGTTTCATAACCACTTGATGGGAGTATAGTTATCTAATGGTTACGGGGAGTTATCCTTTTATGATAACTATTGATTCTTTTTTTTAAATAAGAAATTACCCATATTCTGCCTCCATCCATAATAGTTTTACTCTTCATCAAGAAAGAAAAGAGTGAAAAAATGGCCACGAGATTAAACAATCTTCCGCAGACAAATGTTAGTACCCTTAACCTTATTAAATGTGAAAATATAAACTTCCTAAGATTCCAAGTATGTACTTATATGATGAACCCTAACTTATATGACATATTGATGAATACTTATAGTTTTATAGGCTTCATATTAAAAGATTCATAATTTCTTGAGATGGGAGGAAGGTAATGATGAGTGGCGGCAGGGCTGACAATGTCTGGATTCGGCGATGACAACATAACAAATGGTGACTTGCAATTGCAACCAATGGTGGCGGGGGGTTGGTAAAGGTTGAGCAAAAATATATTTCTATCTTTAATTACAGGAAAAAAATTTGTGATTTAAAATGATGTAAGTTGTTTCATTTTAATTTTTTTACTCTATTTATTCTCGGTAGTACATATATATAATATGAAAAGTTGCTTTTTTTTCTCTCTTCAGTCACATTAGCCGATGTGGAAAGTGAAAAAAATAATTTTTCATATTATAAATATGTATTATGCGAAGTACATAGAGTAAAAAACTAAAAATACACAACTTATATCATTTAAAATGACACGGACTAAACCATTAATTATAAAATATGTTTAGTTGTTAAATGTCAAAGTATAAGATGCTTAATTGTTCTAATCGAAAGTACATGTTTTTCTTTTTTTAAAGAACACCTAAGGTATGTTATCCAAAAAAAAACACCTAAGGTGATTTCATGTAATTTACATGGTTCTAATTTAACCCAAATTTATTGTGCGCAAAATAATATACAACATTAAAAATATTATAATATATTTTGTGTAATTTTATCATATCACAAATTTTTTAATTCTATCTATTGATCGTCAAACAAATAATAATACAAAATTGTTTTGCGACTCAGGATAATACTTACACTTAAATGACAATACGTGATACTTAAAAAAAAAAAATTACAATACATGAAGCACTTTTCCTTTTAATCTTTGAAGGTGTATTAGAAATTTCAATTTATTAAAAATATTCCCATTAAAGGCCAATTTCATTTAAAAATAATTAACATTTTTCTTTTTGACATTCCTCCTTCTACTCTCAAACCTCTCCGGTGAGTAAATTTTAGGTTTATATTTTATATCTAATTTCAGTGCATTTCACCAATAATAGAAATATTATATTAGCCAAAAAAATTTCTCTTATACAAATCTATCCAAATTCTTGTGTGTGTGTGCAATAAAACATTTTGTTTTCGTGTTACATAACATTATATTATCCATATTGAAAACACGTTCTCCTATAAAGGAATAAATTTTTGGTGTTATTCTTGCATAGTAACAGAGAAACAAAAATTAACGGACCCACATCAATTTTTGTGCATGTAGAAAAAACAAAAGTGTTTTCCTGTTAGATCACCAATATACCCTTTCAATATATCGGGAGTAATGAAAATTAAAATTAAAATTAATGCAGTGATAAGAATTAATCGTGTTAATAGAATAATAAATACAGGAGTAATTAATGAATGACACGAGAGAATTAAATTAGGGGATGAACCCCGCGCGCACGCGCCTCTCAGAACTCTTTAAAAAAACACTCAACTCTATAACCCCTCTCCGTTCCAATTCCAACCATCTCTGTTTCACTTCTCTCTCTAAACTCTGAAACCTCTCCTATGGCCACCACTGACCTTACTCTAAACGACACCGCATGGGATCTCGACAATGACTCCCTCTCTCAACTACCACCCACCCCCGACACAAGTCCAATTGCCGTTTACGACGACAACCTATCTCAGGAAGCTGACACCGACATCGCCACCGCCACCGCCACAATCCCGCCGGAGAACATTTGGCCAGGTTGGCCCGGCGACTCCGTGTTTCGCCTCATCATTCCAACCGGCAAGGTTGGAACCATCATCGGCCACAAGGGAGAATTCATCAACAAGTTGTCCGAAGACACTCGAGCTCGAATTCGCGTTCTCAACAATGCTGTTCAAACTCCTGATCGAATTGTATCTCCATTTCTTTCTCTCTCTAAATGTTTTCTTCTTTTCTTTTTTTTTTAATTAATTTTGAATTATTTATTTGTAGGTACTGATATCGGGGAAGGAGGAGCCAGATAAAGCTATTTCCCCTGCAATGGATGCAGTGATAAGAGTATTCAAACATGTCTTTGGATTATCCGAAACTGACAATGAAGATTCTGCTGACTTTAAATTTTGTTCATTTCGGTTATTGGTCCCATCAACACAAGCTCTCACTTTGGTTGAAAATCAAGGCTCCTTAATCAAATATATACACGACACTACTGGTGCTTCTGTTAGAGTCTTGTCATCAGGTATCGTATATCCTTCCTTTCTTTTGTTTCTGAATGAATGCCTCTCTTTTTTTCGATTCTTCCATCACAGTGCAGTGCAATTATAGCATGCGGTGATTATTTATGCAAATAGTTTTTTTTTTTTTTTTTACATGAAGATGAGGTGCGAGGTTGTGCTGCCACGGATGAGAATATTGTGGAAATGCAGGGAGAAGCCTTCAACGTTCTTAAAGCTCTCGAAGTAGTAGTTGGCCTTCTGAGGAAGTTTTTGGTTGATCCTAGCGTTCTTCCCCTATTTGAGAAAAATGTAAGCTCATTATTTGCCAAATTTTCGAATTAGCCAAAAATATATATTAAACTGTTTCATCAACCGTGAGCCTCGGCCACGAAAAAACTGTTCCTTTGTGATTGAAAGATTATGATGAAACCCGAAAAAT
Source organism: Gastrolobium villosum (assembly GCA_032173675.1). Lineage (NCBI taxonomy): Eukaryota > Viridiplantae > Streptophyta > Magnoliopsida > Fabales > Fabaceae > Gastrolobium > Gastrolobium villosum. Next base: position 89,672 of record JAVKPL010008339.1, on the reverse strand, counting down.
ATCCTCTTTGTATATATAACCCGAAAAATATACTCTTTGTATATATAAAAAAGAGGGCAAGAATAGAAAAATTATAAAATTGATCATTTGTGAGTGAAAGATAACGAATTCAAATCCAGGAAATATTTTCTTTCTAAATATGTAAGAGTTAGACCGCATATATAGATTCCTCTCACCTTACTCTCATTAATTGAGATTTACGTGGCGTGAGATTTTAATCTCTTTGCATATATATATATAAGGGTAATAATGCATATAAGAATTACCCTCATTCTACTTTTGTCAACTCGGGATTTATCAGGGAGTGGTTTTAAGTGTTTATATATGCCCCTCAACTTTCTGCTGATAGGATTGTGTCTGTGTGTATGGCTTCACTGTTTCAAGGGAGTTTCCATTTATTAAAGGCATTTGCTTGTCGTGGTGTGTCAGGTCGCGGGTTCGAATCAGTCTTTCTGCAAAAAGTAGGGGAAAGACTGCCTAGAGTATTCCCTTCCCCAAACACTCACGAAGTGAGTATTCGAACTGGGTCGGCCCTTTTATTCATATTGGGCAACTTTGCTCCGCTAGACAAAAATTGAGCATTAGATGTGAAGTTTTCACCTTATCTTTTGTTGAGTAACATATGATTAGGGTACAAAACATCAGGGTATAACTCATATTGGAACAATTAATTTAATTTTGCTTTTGCTGATAGAAATTCATTCTTGTGTGTTGCAGGAAGTTAAGGGCAATCACAAAGAATCTGTCACTAGCAGTCACGGCAGGTTAGATGCAGGTAGGAGGCCTTCATACCCTCAGTTTGGCATAACACGAAGCTTCTCATCTTCATCGTCCTCACAACAATAGACAGGTTGTGGAGCTTATGGTTTAGGATACTACACTACTTTCAGACTTTAAATTGATCGTCCTGTATTCAAGGGTACTCTATAATATGAACTAGTTTCTTTCTAATTGGAGAGGATTAACGCTTTAATGTATTAGGAAGCCTCCAAAAAATGTAATGAAATATTAGCGATTTTAATTGTTTGTTTTGTTGTGTAAATGCTCGTGTGAAGCTTGACTATTCTGTTATTTTAGGTTTGCAATACGAAATGATGGTACTTAATCTGCACTATCATTGTTTATAGTCGAGTCCCTACATTGTTATTGAATTTGATGTAGATACACCTCTGCCCGTTAGACCCCAACCTACGTAGGCAAGATAAAAATATCGCAGGTCAAAAAGTCCGCATATTAAATAGAACAAAATAGAACAAATAGAACAAAATCCTGTTTTTCGGAAATTGCTGCTTCGTAGAATATTGATAATATCATGAATCTTATTTTATTTATTATCTTTTATAGGAAATGACAAAAAAAGAAAAAGAAAAAGAAAAAGGACAGACAATTACTACAATGAGTTGCAGCTGGTTACTAGTGCTATTCTTGTATCGGCTGTTTTTATCTAAACCCATGGAAACTGAGAGAATATTCTGAATACTCATTGATTGATCAGAACGTAAAAAAAAAAGTTACAACTAAACAAACTGCTCTTATATACACAAGCTACACCAGTAGAATGCGGTAACTAAAAACTAACTGAGACTGTTATAATAACTAAACAGTAACAGACTAAATAGCTCTAAAGCTCCATGCGATCTTAGTGAAGTGGAACTTATACATATACTGTAATACCCCCTCAAGTTGGGAGGTAGATATTGCGAAGACCCAACTTACTAATCAGATATTTGAATGGACTAGCAGATAGATTCTTGGTGAATGGATTTGCCAACTGTGATTCTGATGCTATTGGTAATAGATGAATCAAACCATCATTGATTTTTTCACGAATCAAATGACAGTCTATTTCTATATGCTTTGATCTCTCATGGAAACTTGGATTGTGGGCCAGATAAATGGCCGATCGATTGTCACAGTAAATCGGTATTGCTTTGGATAAATTCACATCCAAATCTTCAAGCAAAAACTTGGTCCAATGTAACTCACAAGCAATTGCAGCTAAGGCCCTGTATTTAGCCTCAAAAGAAGACCGTGATACAGTTCCTTGCTTTTTTGATCTCCAAGTAACCAGGTTTGCTCCCAAAAAGACACAGAATCCTGTGATTGAGCGTCTGCTATCTGGGCAAGTTGCCCAATCAGAATCAGTGAATCCACTAGGCTCCAAACTGTTCGTAGCTGAATAGAACAATCCATTCCCAGGTGCATTCATGTGCAAATCAGTGGGGTTTGAGATGTATTGACTCAACTGTTGTACATATTGACCAAGAAACACCAAGGATGGAAGTCTTGCAACTCACAGCAGCTGAAACTGAACCATGCTCAGCCTGTGGTGACCTACATGATTCAACAGACTGCCCATCCACTGCATTGGTGTGTTATGCAAAATAATTTGGAACCAGGAACTTCACCCAAGCCAGAGACAATCAGCAAGCAGGACACAACACCAACTCAAATCCTGGAAGAACCATAATGAAGGATCAGAACCATAATCCCCAATGGAGGACACCCATGAACTAAAGACCATTCAACAATCGCAGCAGCAATATCAGCAAGGCAGCAGCAGTGGAACGTTTTAACATCAAAGAAGAACCAATTACGTTCCGTTCCACAGAGCTGACCAACGCATCAACACCCTGGAAAACTATGTCAAAGAATATGTCACCAAGAATGATGCAGTGGTCAGGAACATTGAGTCCCACCTGGGACAGATAGCTGGCAGCCTCAATACCAAATCACCAAGGAATAATAACGTTCCCTCAACAACCTCCCCCAGTTCTCATTCAGAACAAATCAAAGCTGTCACACTGAGAAGTGGAAAAGTCACTACACAACCCACAACTCTAAATAAAGGGGAGGAACATAATGAAGCATCTGAAGCAGCTCCAGAAGCACAACAACAACCTGCTACAGATGAACAGAACCTAGAGCTTGGGAAAACTGCTAAATAAAGGGGAGGAACATAATGAAGCATCTGAACCAATTACGTTTCAGGTTTAGCTCATGTTGAGAAAAGTGCTTAGATGAGAATTTTAACGGTGAAAATGTATTTGGAAAATTAAAGTTACCGTATTTTCAAATAATGTCATATACGTGAATAGTGACGCATACATGAATAGTACTGTAGAGATGAACAATACCGTATATATGAATTAATGAATCTTGGATTAGAGGTGTGTGATAAGCTTGAATTTGATGGACCAAAGCATTGGAATCATGAAGTTTACATGATTTCCTTTATGTGCCTCTTAGCCATTTACAAAGGAAGTATGTGTTATGAGTTACTGTTTTACAAAGCGAGCATACTTTTATGTGTGGAATAATATTCTAAGGTGTATGGACCTTCACTTTGGTGAAACAAAAAAAGAAAATAAGGTAGCTCCTTTGTATGGCCTTAAAATGAGTTTTGGCCATTTTCAAAGGAGTTATTTGTTCGGAGATATTGTTTCACAAAGTGAGAACACTTATATGCGTAAAATAATTTATATAGGTGGCTAAGCTTGGGTTTAGGCACTAGACAAAGAGAAATCTTATATCTCTTTTGTAATGGGCATTCTGCCTTAAATTGGGAAAATAGGCTTTTAGGTGCTAAGATGAGTAATGAGTGTTCTAAAGGCCTTTTGGGATTATCCTAAGACTAAGTGAATATGTGAAATTTTGTGGGGATTTGTTGAACAAAGAACCACTCACTCATGACTTAATATGATTAAGTAAAAAGAAAATAAACAATAAAGTTTGTGTCTTGTATATTTACATGGCATTATATCATTTAATTGAGTTTTGCGTTGAATTCCTTCTCTAGGTGTACCTAGGGACTGTGAACGTTCGGATTCTCGTGGAGCAAGATAAATAGCTTGTGCTTCAAGTAAGCAAATTGTAAAGCTCCAATAGGTAAGCTGTATATTTATGGGGTTCGCTCCTACTTTGTGTTCCGCCATAGTGTACGGACTGTGGTCAGGTTGTATGATATGTATGAGATATATGATATAGATGCATTCATATAGAACTATATGATGATGTGATGTGATATGTTTTGATGTGTTTACTTTGATATGTTTCGATATGATTTCTGTAATGATTTCTGGACATTGATTTGTTGCACTGATGTCCGCTTGGGGTCCTCCCTTGGGACTGACTATGTATATATCTGTTATATGTTGAGTTCCGCTTGGGGTCCTCCCTTGGGAACATGTGCACTGATTTTCGCTTGGGGTCCTCCCTTGGGATTGATTGTGTACACCTCTGTTATGTGATGATCTTTGGCCATTGATCCTATGTACACTGATGTCTTCTTGGGGTTTCCCTGAGATTGACGATGTACGTCTCTGACATGTTATGGTTCCGCTTGGGGTCCTCCCTTGGGAACACGTGCGTTAATTTCCGCTTGGGGTCCTCCTTTGGGAATAACGGCGCACGCCTCTGATATGATATGGGTATATGTTTTGTTTAGTTATGATATTTGATTATATGACATGTTTTATGTGATATGTATGAGGATTTTGTAAATGATATTTGTTACGTACGTTGATTTCCGCTTGGGGTCATCCCTTGGGAATGATTGCGTACGTCTCTGATATAATACGCTTTATTCTGATTTGATTATTGTGATGATTTTTGTATATGATATTTGTTACGTGCGTTGATTTCCGCTTGGGGTCATCCCTTGGGAATGACTGCGTACGTCTCTGATAAGATTTGTGTATATGCTTTATTTAGTTATGATATTTGATTATATGATATGTTATACGAGATATGTTCAGTATAATTGCTTATATGATGTTTTGTATATTATGTATCTGACTGTCATGCAGGAAGTGAGCCTAGGGTATGGAGAGTTCTCTATAAACTTGGAGCTTACTAGAGATTCGTCTCTAACCCCGTTTGGGGATATGATTTCAGGAACACAATTAATTGAAGAGCCCTCATGGGACAAGGACACTAACTGTGGCTAGAGGTACTAGTATGAGGATATCGAGTTCTGGGTAGTCGGAGGCTACTATTTATTATAGATGTTATTTTTGGAGAACATGAACTGTTGTATAGTGTCCTATTCATTGGGTGATCATGATGTCTGATCCTTCATTTTGTATATGGCCTGTATATGTTTTGTACACGTCTTTCGGTTAGATGCATGTACATTTGAGTATTCAGGCATGTTGATATGATGATGTAGTATTCAGTTTATATTTATGTGTTGGATTGCATGCTGTTAGACATTGTGGTACGAAGCCAAGTTATGCATGCGCCCATGGATGGGTATATGATCCTATATGGATATCTGGTATGTCTGAAAGTATATACTGCATAAATTGTCTATCAGGGTACCTTGAGTGTGGGATTTGCAAATCCCCAGTTGTCCAATTTACAGAGGTTACTCGGTCTGATTTTCGTCTCCGTCAAATAAGAATTAAATTAGAAGAAGTATGCAGTGTGATATGTCATGTGAAAAGGATTAAAGAAAAAGAAAAAGTTAGCTCGTATTTTCGTAAGTTGAGTCTTCCGCTGTATCTGTTTGTATCATATATATGTTAATTGAACCGGCTCGAGACAGGGATGTTACACAGAGGACAAAGAAACAACAAGATGACAAGCAGTTTGGAAAGTTCCTGGACATTCTAAAACAACTCCACATCAACATACCTCTGGTGGATGCACTAGAGCAAATGCCCAGGTACGTGAAATTCATGAAAGATGTTCTCTCCAAAAAAAGGGGGATAACGGAATATGAGACAGTGAAAATGACACAAGATAGTTGGCAGTCTTAGGAAAACTCCCACCTAAGCTTCAAGATCCAGGAAGCTTCACCATTCCTTGCATAATAGGAAACACATACCAAGGGGAAGCCTTGTGTGATTTAGGGGAAAGCATCAATCTCATGCCCCTATCTGTTTTTAAACAATTGTCCACTGGGCCAACAAAACCAACCACGGTAACATTACAGATGGCAAACAGATCCATTGTCAAACCAGAAGGAAAGACTGAAGATCTACTAGTTAAAGTGGATAAATTCATCTTGCCCGCTGACTTCATCATCTTGGATTACGAAGCTGATATTGACGTTCCCATGATTCTGGGTATTTAATTCCTAGCAACTGGAGGAGCGGTCATCAATGTATGAAAAGGGGAGCTGACCATGAAAGTTCATGATGATGAAATCAAATTCAATATCATGAAAGTAATGAAGTTCCAGGATGAAGATGAGGATTTGAAAGAGTGCTCTGTAACCACCCTGTTAGATAACCAGTTCAGCAGAAAAATAGAAGAAGAAGCTGAGGAAAAAGAAGGTCCACAAAAGGAGGAACAAAATTGCTACCTGCAAGAAAGAAAACCTGAACCTCTGCTAAGAACTGACAAGGAAAAGAAACTCAAAAGACCATCTTCGGAACAACCTCCTGAATTGGAACTCAAGCCTCTTCCCTAACACTTGAAGTATGCATACCTAGGAAACAGTGACACCCTCCCTGTGATCATCTCCTCATTCCTCACCAAGGAACAAGAAGAACTGCTGATCAACAAGCTAAAGAAATACCAAGGAGCTATTGGCTGGACCATAGCAGACCTCAAAGGTATCAGTCCTTCTTTCTGTATGCATAAGATATTATTGACTGATCCTAACCGTTTTTCAGTAGAACACCAAAGGAGTCTAAGTCCCATAATGAAGGAAGTAGTAAGAAAGGAAGTCATCAAATGGCTTGATGCAGGTATCATATATCCAATATCTGACAGCAGTTAGGTAAGTCCTGTCCAATGCGTTCCTAAAAAGGGCGGCATAACTGTTGAATTAAATGAGAAAAATGAGCTGATCCCTGTAAGGAAAGTTACAGGATGGAGAATTTGCCAAGACTACAGAAAGCTCAATAATGCTACCAGGAAGGACCACTTCCCACTCCCTTTTGCATATCAGATGTTGGATCACCTGGCAGGTAAGGAATATTTCTGTTTCCTTGATGGCTATTCTGGATATAATCAAATTGCTCTAGTTCCAGAAGACCAACACAAGACCACCTTCACTTGCCCATATGGAACGTTTGCCTTTAGAAGGATGCCTTTCAGGTTATGTAATGCACCAGCAACGTTCCAGAGGTGTATGTTCTCCATTTTTCCTGATCTGATAGGTGAAGGAGTAGAAGTTTTCATGGATGACTTCTCGGTATTGGGAACGTCATATGACCACTGCTTGGAAAACATAAAGGAAGTCCTCCAAAGATGCCTCTCCTCTAATCTGGTGCTTAACTAGGAAAAATGCCACTTTATGGTGAAAGAAGGAATCGTCTTGGGACATAGAATTTCCAGAAAATGACTAGAAGTGGATCAAGCCAAAGTAGAAGCAATAGCAAAGATGCCACCACCAGTGAATGTCAAAACTCTGAGATCTTTTCTTGGGCATGCAGGTTTCTACAGAAGGTTCATTAAAGATTTTTCCAAAATAGCTAGACCTTTGTGCCACTTGTTAGAAAAATACATGAAATTTGAGTTTAACTCTGATTCTCTGAAAGCTTTTGAATCCTTGAAAAACAAGCTTATCACTACGCCTGTCATCCAACCTCCAGACTGGAACCTACCCTTTGAATTAATGTGTGATGCAAGTGATTACGCTATTGGGGTAGTTCTGGACCAGACGAAGGATAAATTCTTTTGTAGTATATACTATGCCAGTAAAACTTTGAATGAAGCTCAGGTGAACTATACAGTCACTGAGAAGTAGCTGTTAGCTGTAGTATATGCCTGCGAAAAGTTCAGACCTTACATTTTAGGATCAAAAGTTACTATTCATACTGACCATGTAGCTCTTAAGTACCTTTTGCCAAGAAATAAGCAAAGCCAAGATTAATAAGGTGGATCCTACTGCTGCAAGAATTCAATCTGGAGATCAAGGAAAGAAAAGGATGTGAAAACCAAATTGCAGATCACCTGTCCAGGTTAGAACACATTGAAGTGGGACTACCAGTCAAGGAGACGTTCCCTGATGAGCAATTGTTCGTCATCAACCACACGGAAGTGAACGTTCCTTGGTTTGCTGATATAGCCAACTTCCTTGCAGCAGGACTAGAACCATATGAGGCGAACAGGATGCAGAAAAAGAAATTTTTTTATGATTGCAGGAACTACCTTTGGGATGAGCCATTATTATTCAAAAGATGCGCGTATCAGATGATAAGGAGATGTGCTCCAGAGGAAGAACAACCCAAAATCCTTCTACACAGCCATTCATCCCCATATGGAGGCCAACTTCATGGAATAAGGACTGCATCCAAGGTTCTTCAATCAAGTTTTTACTGGCCTTCCCTTTTTAAAGACACACTTTAATATGCTAAAAAATGTGATAAATGTCAAAGGGAAGGTAACTTAACCAAACAAAATGAGATGCCCCTCAATCCCATTTTAGAAGTGGAATTATTTGATGTTTGGGGCATTGATTTTATGGGACCTTTTCCTCCCTCTTGTGGGAACAAATTCATATTAATGGCTGTTGATTATGTGAGCAAGTGGGTGGAAGTAGTTGCTCTACCACTAATGATGCTAAAGTGGTTATAAGATTTCTAAAGAAAAACATCTTGACCAGATATGGGACTCCCCGCTGTCTTATCAGGGATGGCGGGAAACATTTCATTAACCGCCAACTTGAGAGGTTGTTGGAAAAATATGGAGTTAGGGACAAGGTTGCAACCCCATATCATCCACAAACCAATGGTCTTATTGAAGTCTCTAACCGATAGGTTAAGAGGATTTTAGATAAGGTAGCCAATCCTTCTCGAAAAGACTGGTCTCTCAAGTTAGATGAAGCATTATGGGCTTACAGAACGGCATACAGAACACCCTTGGGATGTTCCCCATATAGATTGATATTTGGCAAAGCCTGCCACCTTCCTCTCGAACTTGAACATAAAGCCTACTGGGCAGTTTATGCCCTCAACATGGATGAGAAGAAATTAGGAGAAAAGAGACTGCTCCAACTTGAAGAGTTCGAAGAATTCAGAGGGGACACATATGAAAATCACAAACTTTACAAGGAAAAGATGAAGAAGTGGCACGATAAAAGGATCAGGAACATAGATCTAAAATTTGGCCAGAAAGTGCTACTCTTCAATTCCAGACTCAGACTGTTCCCGGGAAAACTCAAATCAAGATGGACTGGGTCGTATCAAATTATAAATGATGCAGGGAATGGAGCATTTGAGATTCAAGGATCCGAAAATGGCCGTTCTTTCAAAGTTAATGGGCACTGGTTAAAACTATACACTCATGAGACCTTCAATGAAAAAGAGGAAAGTATCTCTCTTTCTGATTCCAACTAAAAGGTAAGTACCATGTCTAGATAAGGACATTAAATTAAGTGCTGACAGGGAGGCAACCCAATGGATACATTTGCTCTCTAACAAAGAGCAAAGTTTTAGGGTGGTTAACCTTAACCACATAGCTCCCAAAAGGAGGGAACATCTGATGTTCAACTCCAAAGTCCAAATAATATACGTTCCGTTCCAGGAACGTAGTTTTGGGGTGGTTCACCAACCACACTATCCCAACTTAAAAAAAAATATAATATATATATATATATATACATACACACATATATATATATGTATATATATATATATATATATTATTAAGTTATTTTTTTTACTGTAGTAAATAGTCATTCATTATTTAGTATGAGTTACGTTTCGCTTTCTGTTAGATTAGATTTAATTAATCAACATTATAATTTTTCTTTTAGAGTTTAGGAAAAAGACAAAGGGAACATCCCCTGGGTTAGGAGATGAGAGTAACTGGGACACCTTTCCCTGCTGAGTCACTCAAAAAGTACGCAGCCGTATCAAATTTGCATTTATTGCAAATCTTGAAAACGTCCCCTAAAAAAGCAACCGTCTCCTCACCCATTAAGACAACCGACCCCTTTCATCTTTCCCTCTCTCCCACGTTCTAACCTAAACCGTTCCATCTCCTCCTAAACATCATCACTAACCCCTGACCTTTCATTCTGTAACGTCCTTATCCCACTACCTCTGTAACTCCCTCTCTTCAACCTCCACGTCCCAAAGGACTCTCCATTTCCCTCCTCCGCTTGCCTATTTAAACCCATCTCTTCCTTCCTTCAAGTTTTACTACTTCCCACTAACTTTAAATTTTTTACCTTCCTTCTGCATTGTTGCCCTAACCTCTTTTCTGCTAAAAATGACCAAGCTCTCAGTAACAGTAACTCATGTGGCCAGCCGTGACCAAGAGCCTGAACTCACTGAACCCATTATCCACCTATACCCAGAAATAAATATATCCATGCAAGACAAAATCCCTCTACCCTCCTTCGTAAAAAGGGCCCTGACCAACTTCAAATGGCTTCGGTTTGCCACTAATGAACGAGAGATGAATGTGATATGGGCCCAAAGTGCTTCAGCCCATTACAGCCCAATAGTAGCTCATCACAGTCCAAGGAGAAGAGCCCAGTTGAAGCAATATCAACAATGGATGAAAGAAAAGAAGTGGAGTCAGCATCACTGTTACATGCAAGTGATGAGGAAGAGATGGTTCCAGAGGAGTCTATAGCAGAAAGGAGAACCAAGAGGCGGGTTAGAAGACCAAGCATATTTGAAGAGTAAAGGAGTGATATACAAGTCATTGAGTTTGTTACAAGTTAGTTAGGATTCTGTTATAGCATTAGTTGTCAATAACCGTTTGATGAACAAGTTGTAAAAGTTGTTATTGGTCATTGTTGCTGAATCCTTTTGATATAAAAGAGGACAGCAAAAGTGTAAAGTCATTCATTGAATAAAATTCAGAAAATTCTTCTCTTATGTTCTTGTTTCTAATCTCCTTCTCCTTCTTGATAGGTGATATTCTATCAATTGGTGCTTTCATCTTCCTGAACTATGGCACCTGAAACCCGTTCTAAGTCAAATGATGATCGATGGGAACAAACCCAATCTGATGTGGAAGTTCTCAAGGAACAGATGCATCGGCAATACCAGGAATTCACATGCAAGTTGGATGCGATTTTCGATAACTACAGAGAACGTGACTCTTCTCATTCAGCATCTTCATCACACAACAAACACTCTGGATCACGATAACTTCAAGCGGCCAAGAATTTGCGCATCAAGGTTCCTAGGTATGATGGTTTGCATGACCCTCAGGATTGGATCTTTAAGGTAAATCAATTCTTTGATTTTTACGAGATCGTCGAGGAACAACGCTTGAGAGTAGCTCCATTTTATTTCGATGGGAAAGCCTTGGCTTGGTACAAATGGTTGCATAAAAATACTGCCATTACATCATGGGATGGTTTTCTGCAATCCCTTCAAATTCGCTTTGGACCAATGGAACTTGAAGATTATCAAGGAAAATTAGCCAAGTTAATGCAAAAAGGTTCGGTGATGGAGTATCAGGCAGAATTTGAAACCTTGTCCAACAAGGTAAATGGCCTCTCTGAATCCTTCCTCCTCAGTTGCTTTATTTCTGGCTTACAAGCTCAGATCCAACATGAAGTTTCTGCTTTCCAACCCTCTACCTTAACTAAAGCCATAGTCTTAGCCAAAATTCAAGAGTTGAAATTCCAAACCAAGACCACATATCCCAAAATTCATTCCCCATACCCACCCCTATTACCTACCCCTACCACTCACTCCACCAACTCCAAACCTATTGAACCTGTTATTTCCAAATTCCAACCAAATAAAACCACTCATCGCTTAAGCTAAAGTAAATTCAGGAACGCAGGGAAAAGAAACTATGTTTTTATTGTGGAGACAAATACTTTGTGGGCCACAAATGTAAAGCATCAGTTCGTCTTCTTATTATACCCGATGAGGAACTGCATGAGCCTAAACCCTCACCTATCGAAACACAAGGCCAGCCCATACTTACCTCAGAAGCTATGAATGGAGATTCACCCCATATTAGTTTCCATGCCTTATCTGGATTCCTTGTGCCACAAACCTTACGTTTCAATTGTTATGTTGGAAAATCTGAGCTCACATTGCTTGTGGATGGGGGCAGCACCCATAATTTCTTACAACCAAAGGTAGTCTCTACTCTCAAATTACCCATGATTACCGATAAGCAATTTGATGTAATGGTGGGAAATGGTCAAGTCTTAAAGTGTGAAGGATTATGTTCTGTTGTGCCATTGCAAATTCAGCAGCATGTATTTTTGGTGGAATTTTATATGCTACCTATACAAGGAGCAGATATGGTATTGGGGGTGCAGTGGATGCAGGGACTGGGACCTATAGTGTTGGATTATCAGCAACTTACCATGGGATTCACATGGGAGAGTACATCCATCAAACTCCAAGGAGACAAGCATCCCAACCCGATATCAATCAATTAATTCAGACGAATCCAGAATTCCAATCAGGTAGCTTCTTTGTACCAACTTACCTTGTTGGATTCTGACACTCCTGTTCCAGAACCTGAATTGGATCCACGAGTGCAATCCTTGCTGCAAGAATTCGATAGTATTTTCCAAGAGCCTAAGGAGTTACCACCACACAGAGAATTGGATCATGGCATCCATTTGCAACCAAATGCACCACCTGTCAATGTTCGACCTTATAGGTATCCTCATTTTCAAAAAAATGAAATTGAGAAAGAGGTGCTACAAATGCTTGATTCTGGTTTTATCCGCAATAATACCAGTCCATTTTCTTCACCTGTCCTTTTGGTTAAAAAGAAGGATGGTACATGGTGTTTCTGTATTGATTATCAAGCATTAAATACCATCACTATCAGGGATAGATTTCCTATTCCTACGGCAGATGAGTTGATGGATGAGCTAGGAGGAGCTCAAATTTTTTCTAAGCTGGATTTGAGGGCAGGTTATCACCAAATCCGGGTTTGTTCTTCTGATATTCATAAGACTACTTTTAGGACCCATCAAGGTCATTATGAATTTCTTGTTATGCCTTTTGGGTTGACAAATGCCCCATCTACATTTCAAGCCACCATGAACTTAATATTGCAGCCATTTCTTCGCAAATTTGTTACTGTGTTTTTTGATGATATATTGATCTATAGTTCTTCCATGGATAGTCACTTATATCATTTGAAAATGGTACTCACTACATTGCACCAATATCACTTTTATGTCAAGAGAAGCAAATGCTCATTTGCACAACCTCAAGTAGAGTATCTTGGTCATATTGTATCTGCTGCAGGGGTCAGTATGGATGAGAACAAAATTAGCAACATGCTCAAATGGCCTACACCAAAAAACATCAAACAACTAAGAGGATTTTTGGGACTTACAGGTTATTACAGAAGATTTGTATGTAACTATGCTGCCATAGCTGCTCCACTCACTGACTTACTTAAAAGAGACTCTTTTTATTGGACTGAAACTGCTCAACTGGCCTTCGAACATTTGAAAAGAGCAATGTCTTCAGCACCAGTACTTGCTCTCCCTAATTTCGATCAGGATTTTGTGATTGAGACAGATGCTTCCGATCTGGGAATAGGAGCTGTTCTACTACAAGATGAGCACTCTATTTCTTACTTTAGTAAGAAGCTCACTTTAAAAATGCAGAAAGCTTCTGCATATGTGAGAGAGCTTTATGCTATCACGGAATCAGTCAAGAAATGGAGGCAATATCTCTTAGGCAGGAAGTTTCTTATCCTGACTGACCAAAAGAGTTTGCGTGCATTGTTGGATCAGGTGATCCAGACACCTGAACAGCAATACTATCTTGCTAAGCTTCTTGGCTTTCAATATTCCATTCCATAGTGTATAAACCAGGAAAGGAAAATAGAGTGGCTGATGCACTCTCTCGTTATCCTTCTATGATGGCAGTCCAAACCGTTGTTGTGATCAATTTCACCATGTTGGAGGATTTAAAAAAAGAAAACAAGTGTTCTGATTTTTTTAAGCAAAAATATCAGCAACTACTTGAGGGTCCTACTGCACATTCTGAATTGGAGGTTCGTGAAGGACTCTTATTGTGTAAAGGGAAGCTCTTGTTGGATCCTACTTCACCCATAGTTCAACATATCCTTCAGGAGACTCATTCTACCTTGGCCAGTGGTCATGTAGGTATTCAAAAGACTTTAGCTAGAATTTCTGCTAGTTTTACTTGGCCTGGATTGAAGAAGGCTGTTAAGGAATTTGTCAATTCCTGTATTGTATGTCAACAAATAAAGTACTCCACACAAGCACCTGCTGGTCTCCTCCAACCTATACCGGTTCCTACACAGATTTGGGAAGATTTGTCAATAGATTTTATAATCGATCTTCCTATGTCTTATGGCTACACAACTATTTTGGTGGTAGTTGATAGGCTTTCTAAACAAGCTCATCTCGGTGCATTACCTATGAGGTTTAATGCTAGCAAGGTGGCTGTGTTATTTTCTCAGATGGTGTGCAAACTTCATGGAATACCTCGATCACTTATTTCTGACAGGGATCCTTTGTTTCTTGGAAGGTTTTGGACTGAGCTGTTTACACTCAGTGGGACTAAGCTGAAGCACACGACAACATATCATCCACAATCAGATGGCCAATCTGAAGTGGTTAACAGGATTCTAGAGCAGTATCTTCGATGCTTTGTGGCTGACACTCCAAGGCAATGGTCTAAGATTCTTCATTGGGCAGAAAACTGCTATAACACCACTTATCATAACTCAGCTGGTATGTCCCTTTTCATGGCTGTCTATGGACGTGCTCCTCCATCAATTTTAAACCACTTACCATCTACGGCTACAAAGGTTTAAGTAGATCAGATATTGATTGATAGACAAGAACTTCTGCATCAATTGAGGGCAAATTTGTTGCATGCCCAGGATATTATGAAGCAGAATGCTGACAAACATCGCAGAGATATTCTCTATAAAGTGGGAGATTTTGTCTGGGTTCGACTCCAACCTTATAGACAATCATCAGTAGTTAATCGGCTGTCCCATAAATTGGCTAAAAGGTATTTCGGTCCTTTTGAAATTCTCAAGCGTGTTGGCCAAGTTGCACATAAACTAGCATTACCCTCACATGCTAAAATTCATCATACCTTCCATGTTTCCTTGTTGAAACCGTTCAAAGGGGACCATACTATTACTCCATGTTCTCTACCAGACTGCTTTCAAGGAGGTTTTCCCATTTTGGAACCTCAACAGATATTGGCTACTCTCATAATTTCCATTGGCGACAATCCGATTCAACAAATCCATGTTTTATGGCACGACATGACAGAGAATAGTGCAATATGGGAAGCTGTGGATGACTTTTCTAAGCAATACCCGAACTTCAACCTTGAGGACAAGGTTGATTTTAATGGGGATGGTGATGATATGGGCCCAAAGTGCTTCAGCCCATTACAGCCCAATAGTAGCTCATCACAGTCCAAGGAGCAGAGCCCAGTTGAAGCAATATCAGCAATGGATGAAAGAAAAGAAGTGGAGTCAGCATCACTGTTACATGCAAGTGATGGTTCCAGAGGAGTCTATAGCAGAAAGGAGAACCAATAGGCGGGTTAGAAGACCAAGCAGATTTGAAGAGTAAAGGAGTGATATACAAGTCATTGAGTTTGTTACAAGTTAGTTAGGATTCTGTTATAGCATTAGTTGTCAATAACCGTTTGATGAACAAGTTGTAAAAGTTGTTATTGGTCATTTTTGTTGAATCCTTTTGATATAAAAGAGGACAGCAAAAGTGTAAAGTCATTAATTGAATAAAATTCAGAAAATTCTTCACTTCTGTTCTTGTTTCTCATCTCCTTCTCCTTATTGATAGGTGATATTCTATCAGAATGTCTCGATAGTGGGTGAGTTATTGTATCAAACAAGGATGCTGCCTCAAGAGGACTCCACTGATGAGGTCACAGTGAGGGGAAAACAGGTATCATTCTCCCCTGCTGCTATCAAGGAAGTACTCTACCTTCCCACCATTTCCAACAGTCTCTACTAAGAATATATAGACAGTAAGAAAGTTGCCAAATTTCTGGGGGACGTAAAGGAGACAATAGCCATTAGGAACCCCACCTACATCAAAGGATCCCTCTGCAAGGGCAGCATGAGGGATGAGGCCAGATTCTTGGCAATTTTTGCCAACTCTAACCTCACTCCCTCCACTCATGAGGCCACTGTCAAGTGGGCACTCCAAGTCCAAATCTACTGCATCATGAGGAACATTCCCTTTTATGCAGTACCTCTTATTTATGACAGTTTGAAGAAGGAGATGAGAAAGACTACTTTCTGCCTTCCCTGCCTAATTACAAAGCTCTGTTTGAGAGCTGGGGTGGAAGCCCGCAAGGATGATAAGACAAGGGTGGCATCTGTCATTGATGGCAAGACCTGGAATGGTCTAAAAGCACATAAATTGAGATAGCTGAGCCAGTCATCATGGACTCCCGTTCTGGAATGATGATATGTGCCTCTCTGCACATGGAGAGGCTCGAGATCATAGAAATCAATTGGTTAATGACTACTGGGCCACGACATCGGCTATATCATCCAGCTCGGAAACGTAGGCTATGCGACATAAATGGTATTGTTAGAAAGAATATCTTTAGGATATCTTTATTAGAATATATTTAGGACATCTTTATTAGAATATCTTTAGGATATCTTTATTATTTGTAAAGATCTATTTCCTTATTTCATTAGGATTTAGGTTAGATCTAGGCTAAGCCCATTAGTGTTTCTTTATATATTGTACTCTCCTGAATCAACTCAATATACAGATTTATTCTATGTTCATCTCGTCTCTTGTTATTTCACATAGGCAGTGGAAGCGGAGATCAATATAGCTCCTCCTCAGGCTCAACCCGCCAAGAAGCTCCTCATCAAGCTCCGTAAAGGTACCTCATTCATTTTATGGTGCCTCTTCTCTTACTCTCTTCATAGCTTCTGCGGATTTGAACTGTGTTAACGGTTTTTATATGTTTGCAATAGAATAAAACTTGGAAACTTTATTTGTACTGATGGTTGCTTATTCTGTTTACTAATTCATGTTAGTACTCAGTAAGACAGCGAATTCATATTAGTACATCGTCCTCATCGAGACAAGAACGCTTAATTAGCCGTCGGAGAAAAGTGACAAGTACCACCTTCTAATTTTTTTTTTGTAAAAACCTTCTAATCTTCATCTCCTAGATACTCACACCTTTCTCTTGGAAAAGTAGGGCTTGGCCAGACTACCAGAAGGGAAATTTTCATCTCCTAGATACTAACAGCTTTCACCTCTAATTTCATCCAAGTCAAACTAAATACTGATGGATTTTACCCTCTCATCGGTCTGGGGTCTTCATCCGGTGGTGTCATCAGAGACTACATAGGTAGATGGCTCGTGGGTTTCGATAAATCCTTGAGAAAGGGAAAAACTCTCACGGCTGAATTGTGGGGGATTCTGCTGGAGTGCTGGGTCTTAACGTTGCCTGGGATCTAGGAGAATTTGTTGTAAAGTGACTCTTCAACAGCGGTCCACCTTCTGTCTGAAGGCTGTCATCAACAACATGTTCTTTTTTTCTTGGTCAACAGGGTTCGTAATATCCTTAATTGCTTATATGGTTGTGCCGTTGGATTGGCATTAGGACATAACACATTCTTGATTTTGTTCCTCCTTCCTGTTCTGAGGTTGTGTGTGGGGATGTCCAGAGAGCCTCAACTCCTAGGATGATCCATCAGATGTAACTTGTTCTCTGGTTTTTGCTATTTTTTCCCTTTTTACCAAAAAAAAGGAACCAAATCTCTTTTTTCCAATGGTATATAATGTATGTTGTAGATGCTACTAATTGAGCATTTAGATTCTTGCGAAAATATCTATTTTGATAATTCAAGTTGGCTATATTAATCTCCATTAATGTCCATTAATTCAAGTTAGCTATATTAATCTCTACTTTCTCATGCATTAATAACACTAAATCAAATTATATTAATCTCTTTGCATCTTTGGCCATTTCTTCAGACATATTAGTAGCACCTTTAGCCATCTCTCCCCTTAGCTATGGATTACAACCATGACTGCACTGAAGAAGAGTTAGAAGCAGCACAGGCACTGATGATGCTTTCTCGCAGTTGCACCACCACTTCCAAGAGGTATTATGATGAAATTCTAATTTGCGGTTAAATAGGCTAGAAACACAAGAATACTAACATTTTTCTTCCTTGTGTACTCTCTTCTTTCCCTCTCTAATTCCTCTTCTCACTGCCTTCCCTTTCTCTTCTGCAATTGTGATAGGAGCATGAACATGGATTCAACTCAACAAACTGACGAGTAGCACAAGGTAGAGAAGGTCTAACCAGGAACATCAGGGGAAGAAGATGTGATTAGAGAGAAGGAGCTGGGAAGGGTCCGTATTAAACTTAAGTGGCTAAATGACTATGTCGTGAGTCCCATCAAGAAAAAGTAAATATGAAGAGAAAAATTGAGTCAAGGTTAATGAGGTGTCGTTTTTACTTTGTTGAGTGGCTTTCCCCTATATATAATTAACTACCTCTGATTGCCACTCACCAATCAAGGAAAGCCACCTGACCACTATCTATATTACTCTCTTTTATTTAAAAAATTAAAAAATGAAAAAATGACACCTCATTAACCTTGACTCAATTTTTCTCTTCATATTTACTTTTTCTTAATGGGACTCACGACATAGATATTTAGCCACTTAGGTTTAATACGGACCCTTCCCAGCTCCTTCTCTCTAATCAAATCTCCTTCCCTTGATGTTCCTGGTTGGAACTTCTTTCCCTTGTGCTCCTCGTCAGTTTGTTGAGCTGAATCCATGTTCATGCTCATACCACAATTGCAGAAGAGAAAGGGAAGGCAGTGAGAAGAGGAATTAGATAGGGAAAGAAGAGAGTACACAAGGAAGAAAAATGTTAGTATTCTTGTGTTTCTAGCCTATTTAACCGTAAATTACAATTTCATCTTAATACCTCTTGACAGTGGTGGTGCAACTAAGAGAAAGCATCATCAGTGACTGTGCTGCTTCCAACTCTTCTTCAGTGCAGTCATGGTTGTAATCCGTAGCTAAGGGGAGAGATGGCTAAAGGTGCTACTAATATGTCTGAAGAAATGACCAAAGATGCAAAGTGATTAATATAACTTGATTTAGTGTTGTTAATACATAAGAAAGTAGAGATTAATATAGCTAACTTGAGTTAAAGGACATTAATGGAGATTAATATAGCCAACTTGAATTATCAAAATAGATATTTTCGCAAGAATTAAAATGCTCAATTAGTAGCATCTACAACATACATTATATCCCATTGGAAATAAGAGATTTGGGTCCTTTTTTTGGGAAAAGGGAGAAAAATAGCAAAAACCAGAGAACAGGTTACATCTGACGGATCATCCTAGGAGTTGAGGCTCCCTGGACATTCCCACGCACAACCTCAGAACAGGAAGGAGGAACAGAATCAAGAATGTGTTATGTCTAAATGACAATCCAACGGCCATAGAAGCAATTAGCGATATTACGAACCCTGTTGACTAAGGAAAAAAAGAACATGCTATTGATGACAGCCTTCAGAC
Organism: Gastrolobium villosum; assembly: GCA_032173675.1. Classification (NCBI taxonomy): domain Eukaryota; kingdom Viridiplantae; phylum Streptophyta; class Magnoliopsida; order Fabales; family Fabaceae; genus Gastrolobium; species Gastrolobium villosum. The sequence continues at coordinate 70,219 of JAVKPL010008339.1, read as the reverse complement.
AGAAGGTGGACCGTTTTTGAATAGTCATTTTACAACAAATTCTCCTAGATCCTAGGCAACGTTAAGACTCAGCACTCCAGCATAATCCCCCACAATTTGGCCGTGAGAGAGTTGCCCTGTCTCAAGGATTTATAGAAACCCATGAAACATCTACCCATGTAGTCTCTGATGAAACCACCGCACGAAGACCTCAGAACGATGAGAGGGGAAAAGCCATTAGTATTTAGTTTGACTTGGAATAAATTAGAGGTGAAAGCTGTTAGTATCTAGGAGATGAAAATTTCCCTTCTGGTAGTCTGGTCAAGCCCTACTTTTCCAAGAGAAAGGTGCGAGTATCTAGGAGATGAAAATTAGAAGGTGTTTATAGAAAAAAATTTATAAGGTGGTACTTGTCGCTTTTCTCCGAAGGCTAATTAAGCGTTCTTGTCTCGATGAGGACGATGTACTAATATGAATTCGCGGTCTTACTTAGTACTAACATGAATTAGTAAACAGAATAAGCAACCATCAGTACAAATAAAGTTTCCAAGTTTTATTCTATTACAAACATATAAAAACCGTTAACACAGTTCAAATCCGCAGAAGCTATGAAGAAAGTAAGAGAAGAGGCACATAGAATGAATGGGGTACCTTTGTGGAGCTTGATGAGGAGCTTCTTGGCGGGCTGAGCCTGAAGATGAGCTATATTGATCTCCGCTTCCACTGCCTATGTAAAATAACAAGAGACGAGAGGAACATAGAATAAATCTGTATATTGAATTGATTCAGAAGAGTAAAATATATAAAGAAACACTAATGGGCTTAGCCTAGATCTAACCTAAATCCTAATGAAATAAGTAAATAGATCTTTACAAATAATAAAGATATCATAAAGATATTCTAATAAAGATATCCTAAAGATTTTCTTTCTAACAATACAATTTATGTCGCATAGCCCATGTTACCAGACTTGATGATATAGCCGATGTCGTGGCCTAGTTCGTAGTCATTAACCAATTGATTTCTATGATCTCGTGCCTCTCCATGTGTAGAGAGGCACATATCATCATTCCAGAATGGGAGTCCATGACGACTGTAACGCCCGGCCACTTGCAAGCATCAACGATTGTCCCCACTCACTACCTCCCACTCACTACCTCGAGACTTTTCAGCGTGCTTTGTCCTCACTCACACACTTCCCGGGAAAACTTCCCAGGAGGTCACCCATCCCAGAATTGCTCCAAGTCAAGCACGTTTAACTGTGGAGTTCTTCTGATCCGGGCTACCGAAAAGTAGATGCATCTTGTTAGTGTAGGTAGTACTAATTAATTCTTATAAGCCATTCCCAACTGTACTGTCCCATACCAGCACAGTCTCTGGAATCCCTCTCTTTCGGGTGTTGATTCGATTCATTCATGTACCCCCGTCGCTGGAAGCCTGCAAGGAGCCGTTCCTTGTCCATGCCCTTTCGCACCGGCGATCACTCCCTGCCCTCGTCAGCGCCCGGGATGTTACATGCCCACCAGCTTCCGCCTGGTTCGTCCTCGAACCATACCTTACTAGAAGAGAGGCCCGACTCTGATACCACTTGTAACGCCCGGCCACTTGCAAGCATCAACGACTGTCCCCACGCACTACCACGAGACTTTTCAACGTGCTTTGTCCTCACTCGCACACTTCCCGGGAAAACTTCCCAGGAGGTCACCCATCCCAAAATTGCTCCAAGTCAAGCACGCTTAACTGTGGAGTTCTTCCGATCCGGGCTACCGAAAAGTAGATGCATCTTGTTAGTGTAGGTAGTACCAATTAATTCTTATAAGTCATTCCTAACTGTACTGTCCCATACCAGCACAGCCACTGGAATCCCTCTCTTTCGGGTGTTGATTCGATTCATTCATGTACCCCCATCGCTGGAAGCCTGCAAGGGATTTCAAAATCCTTAGTAATTAGTTATTACCTGTAAGAGGCCCAGTTGGAGAACAAGAAATTCAAAGAGTTATGCTGGAGTTGTTGAATTATTTACATGTAAAAGTGATTCTTTTACATGATGCTATAGAATTGAAAGCATTATTCCAGATCTCGGGTTCTGATTTCTACTCCTGGAATCTGAGTTGGGCTTGGACTTGAAACAATGCTTCCATCATCAACGTTAATGGTATAATCTGGTGCGTTGTTGTGAATACGGCAAGTATACTGATGGTTTCAACAAGTAACAAATGGAAGTAAAGTATCATCCCACGAGGATTAAAATACCAAATATTATTATAACTAGTTCCCTTAATTTGGAAGATTCGAATTGGTTTAGAAAATAGAGTTTGAATTAAAATAAAAGTAATTAAAAATAATTGGAGTAAATATCAAGAACATTCAAGACTATTCAAAAATGCTGAAAATGATATGAATAAAGACTGTCATACAAAACTGTAGCGAGGATACACTTCACCTTTGATCCTCCTTCATAAGACTGTTGAGACAATTTCGGTTCTCCCACATCAGACGCTATAATCATCACATTGACGTTATGTCCATCCGTAGGATACGGTGGAGGTCATACGATGGATTCGCTGCACATCGGCCGTCGTCTGAGGAATCACGAAGATGGTTAGCTGTATGTCCACTCATACACTACCAGATTGTCATGTACCAGTGGCCCGATAGAGAGCTGAGGAAATTTGGTTTTAGGCAGCCGTCCTGAGTGATCCATTGCCATGTTCGGAGCTGCTTACTGTCACCTTTACTGGTAATGGTGATGTAAACTGGAAGGACCGACACGGTCTGTATAATAATGTCATATAATAATAAATATTTTTAACACTATATAAAGAATTTATATAATTCTTCTAAATATGTCATATGATATTAATTTTTATAAAAATCTATCCACCAGTATTTTTCTAATTTGATAGAAAATATTTCTATATTCCCTATAGTGCTGATTAAACAAATTATGTCAAACTTGACAACTTATTTACCTCTATTGGCATAAAAGAATGTCATATCTATTTTGTACATCTATTTGGTTTAGACAATTTTAGAATCCTTATTAAATAATAATTTCACATTACTCATAAAGCAAACAAACAGGGACGTCAAAAATGAATGCTTCTAGGTTAATGTTTGTTGTTTTTTTTTTACCCTTTTTGGGGTTTATCCTTTTTATGTTAGAGATTTAAACAAATATTCTTGGGTTTATCCTTTTTATGTAATTTAATCAAATCTTCATCAATAACAATGATTAAAACAAATATTTACCTAAATTTCAATAAAGACTATAAGAAGGGACAATTATATACACTAGGGACACATGTAAACAATAAACTATTTACACAATTCACTGACACAAAGAAATCTTAAATTAAAAAAAATGCATGATTGAAGGGGTATTAATACTAATACTGTATGAATGTATCATATTTGACAGCATCAATTAGCAATAATCACCATAGGAGCAAACCACGTACTGAAAATGATAGTACCGATTTATATCTCTGATAATAATTTCTTTTCTTTTTTTGGATAAACCACAGGTGTCTTCCACGAGATGGGTCCAAGATTAAAGCTTTAAACCTCTTCCAAAGATGATATTGGGGAGGATCGAACGCATGTTCTCATCCTTACTTGCTCAGCACTCATGTGCCAGGTGAGTGTTCCGACTCGGCAAGTGCATTAAAATCAAGAATTCAAAGATTGCACAATTGCCTTATGTCTATCCCTAGATCACAAGGATTATGATGAAATTTTCAAATCAAGGTTCATGCACATTCCTATTGTCATACAATTCCCCTAAACCAATCTATAAGGAGCAAACTCATAGAAAGCATTAAAAATAGATAAATTTATTCAAATATAGAAAGAGAAGAATTCAGAGATAATTTAATTCATAGAACAAAGATTCAATTGAGTTTCATCTTCCCCTAATGACATAAAAAATCTAGCCTATCATATTGAAATTAATAAAAATGGAAAACAAATAAGAATCCTCAAACGATCCATTGACGACAGCTTGTAGAATCTTCAGAGTTCCCAACACCTTTCTGAGTTCCACCCGCTTCCAATGCTCCAAAGCATGATAATGTGTTTCTCTCTCTCCTTCAGTAATCTCCAATCTCAATTGATCAAAAGCTCTCCTCTCTTGAATGCGCCAGCCCTCTTTTTATAGTAGAAACCATATGTTTTTATTTTCTTGTGTGATCTTGCATTAAATCTTAAACCATATCTTTTAATTTCCCATAATATCCGCAATGAAATCTTTACTATAATCTCCAATTATATCTTTAATCAAATCTTTAAAATCTTCTCTTTCTCTTTTTTGGTAGACTTAAAATCTTCTCTTTTATATTTAAAGGAAACAATTTCCTAAAAAATATTCAAGAGAATCTTCAATAAGATCTTCAATCAATTATATGATTCAGAAATTCAAAACAAATCCACTTGAGCTCTCAAATATATCTTTTTATTGAGCTGAAAATTGCTACAAATTATAAGAGTTTTTATTAGAATATTTATGAGAATAAAATAATAATTTAATGATAATTCTCATAACTTTTAATTACTTTTACATCATTTTCATGCTCATATTAACGCTTAATACATAATAAATTGGAGACTCATGACCGAGCTACCATCATTTGGTTGATAACAATTTCTTTATACGTAACTTTTGATATTAGCTTTATTAAAGTATAACAATCTACACGCAGAACACACATCCATTTATATAAGTTCCCATACAAAATTCACAATGCAATACATACTTGAAACATAAACGTATATAATAACTTTCAATAAATTAAAATAGAAAAGTGCATAACTTTAAGGTACAATTTAAATTAAATACAAAAGATAAAAAAAATCACATATAGGTTCAATGAGCAACCCAATCATGGCTGAAGCACTTTAGTATTAACATTTAGCAAGCGTGTAGTCCCGTCAATTCATGTGACGAAACTCATATCCACCTCAGCAGAGGAGGACTGACGCTGTTGCCTGTGTCTGCACATGCAGACACAAAAATTTGAGAATTCTTTTTCAAAGGGGTGGGCGATTTAGGTCAAGCAAAAAAAAAGATTTAGGAAGATTGAGAAGAAAAAAGTAAGCATAGGCCCAACCATGGTAGATAAAATCGGATCTTACCTAAAATCTGAAGGAGGATAAAAAATTGTGGGTTCGTAGTAATTCAACGAGTCTCAATGTAAGGTAACTTTCTATACTTATTTTATTTGTTATTGTAATAGCTTAGTTGACTCTTGATTATTATCTTTTTATGTTAAGTTAAATTTTTCTTTTCTTTTCTTGTTTATATTTGTTTTAATACATTTAAAATTTTCTTTAAAAAAAATTTCCTGGGTCCGCCACAACACCTCAATCCGAGTCAATCCCGTCAAGTCATGTGACGAGATAAAATTTATCAAACACCTTGACATGATACGTGACCATTCCCATCAACTCGTGTGATGGCACCCCTCTCCTTACCCATTCTTCCTTCCTCCCTCCATTGATTACTCTCTCATTTGTTGGTTTAGATTTCTCTCACTAAATTCTCCCCTTAACAGAATGGAAGAGGAAACACATTCTTGGGTTTTCTGAAGAATTGAATTATAAGAAGTAAATCGTTCTGATTACAAAATGGCTTATTTATCAAAGCCAAAACAAACTAAAACAGAATTAAAACAGAACTAAACAAACTCTAACAAACTTTGACAGCTCAGCCATTGGTTAAGAAAAACTAACTAATAAAGTTACATGACTAATGATGGTTAGCCAACTAATGACAAAAATATCCCTATTGAAAAATAATTAGGTATAATATCCCCCCTCAAGTTGGCGGGTGTAGATCATACAACCCCAACTTGAAAATGAAGCTGTGAAACGAAGCAGGGTTCAGTGCCTTTGTGAAGACATCAAAAAGTTGCTGAGTAGTAGAAATAGGCAATAACCGAAGTAAACCAGCTGTAAGCTTCTCTCTTGTAACATGACAATCCAATTCAATATGTTTACTTCGTTCATGAAATGAAGGGTTATGAGCTAGATATATTGCAGCTTGATTATCACAATAAATGTTAGCTGGCTGAGTGGTAGAGATTTTGAGATCATGTAGCAAGTATGTCAGCCATTGAACTTCACAGGTCACAGCTGCTAATGCACGGTATTCAGCCTCTGCAGAAGAATGGGAGACAGTACTTTGCTTCTTTGATTTCCAAGAGACAATGGAATCCCCAAAGAACACACAGAAACCAGTAGTAGACTTTCGGGTGTCAGGGAAAGTGGCCCAATCAGCATCAGCAAAGCCAGACAAAACTAATGAACTTTGGGAAGAAAATAGCAGGCCTTTGGTTGGAGAGGCCTTAAGATATCGTAACACCCGAATGGCAGTAGTATAGTGATCCTTCATTGGCTTAGCTACAAACTGAGTCAGTTGTTGGACAGCAAACGAGATATCTGGTCTGGTGTTTGTGAGATATAACAAACGACCAACTAGTCTCCTATAAGTAGCAGGATCAGGAAACAATTCACCTTGATCCTGTTTCAATCGTAAAGAAGGCTCCATAGGTGATGAGGCAGTCTTGGCATTGAGTAGACCACTCTCAGAAAGTAGTTCTAAGACATACTTTCGTTGATTCAGAATAAGACCATCTTTGGATCTAGCAATCTCCATTCCAAGAAAGAAATGTAAAGGACCAAGATCCTTAATACGGAATAAACTATCCAAATGCTGTTTGACAGAACTGATGTGAGCCATATTGTTGCTAGCCAATATCATATCATCAACATAGACTAAGAGGCATGTGAAAATATCACCTTCTGTTCTTGTAAACATAGAGTGATCAGCATGTGATTGATTAAACCCAAGCTGATGAAGTTCCTGAGTCAATCGAGCATTCCATTGTCGGCTAGACTGTTTCAAGCCATAAATGGACTTATGCAGCTTGCAAACATGAGAGGCATCAGTAGAAGGAATACCTTGAGGAATAGCCATGTAAACTTCCTCCGATAAGTCTCCATGAAAAAAGGCATTATTAATATCAATTTGCTCAAGGAACCAATCCTTAGCAACTGCAACAGAGAGCAATAATCGAACTGTGGTGAGTTTAGCCACTGGAGAAAAGGTTTCAAAATAATCAACACCTTCCATTTGGTTGTAGCCCTTGGCAACTAAGCGAGCTTTATATCTAGCAACTGTGCCATCAGGGTTGTGCTTGACCTTATAGACCCATTTGGAACCAATAAGATGCTTGCCTTTAGGGAGAGGAACAATGGACCAAGTCTTGTTACGGTTGAGTGCATCAAGTTCTTCATTCATGGCTAGAGTCCATTCTCTGGACTTAACAGCTTGGCTGTAATTACGGGGCTCAACAAAAGAACTTAAATTGTGACAAAATGAGGTATAAGAAGGGGAACAATGTGTATAGGAAACAATGGAAAAAGGAGATAAAGGCTTACCTGGAGAAGACTTGTCTGCAACTAAGCTTGTGGACATATGACAATGAAAGTCATGTAGGTGGTGATGAGGCATCTTTACTCTTGAGGACCGTCGAAGATTAATGGAATGATCTTGTATGGGAATTGGTGTATGGTTTCTGGTTTCTGGTGTTAGGTTTCTGGTTTCTGCAGGATCAAAACCAGCCTCGGTTTGAAAGAGAGTAGGTGGATTAGTAAGAGGTGGTAATATGACACATTGGATAGGTTGAGGAGACTGTGTAACTGATGGTGAAAGGACAGAAAGTGGATGGCTAGGTGGTGAGGACTCATAAACAGGAGGCACATGGGTAGGAAGTATAACAGAGGACTCAGATGGATAGGTGTCATCAACTTTAACATTGGGAAAAGGAAAAGTGTCTTCATAGAAAATGACATGTCTTGAAATAAAGATTTCTTTTGTTGACAAATCAAAAAGGATATAGCCTCTTGTACCATTTTTGTGTCCCAAATACACACATTTGTGGCTCTAGTATCAAATTTGGTATGATGAGATTGGATAGTGGAGGCAAAGGAAAGGCAACCAAAGGTCTTTAAGTGTATAAGGGTTGGTGGTTCCTTGAAAAGCCATTCATAAAGTGATTTATTCTGTAAAATGGGAGAATGTAACCGGTTTATGATATGGATAGCATGCTGCATACAATAGCACCACAAGTTTTTAGAAAGATTTGCTTGGAAAAGAAGGGCTCTGGCTGTGTTTAAAATATGTTGGTGCTTTCTCTCCACAACCCCATTTTGTTGTGCAGATTCAACACAAGAAGTCTGGTGCAGTATACTTTTTGTGCAAAGAAATCAGTCATCAAAAATTCAGGACCATTGTCACTTCTAAAAGTTTTAATTGTCACTCCAAACTGGTTTTCTACATAAGTGACAAACTCACGGATGTGTGCTCTAGTTTCTGATTTTAATTTCATCATGATGCCCCATGTAAATCTGGTATGATCATCTACAATAGTTAGCATATATTTATGACCATGAATAGAGGAAACAGAATATGGACCCCATATGTCAATATGAACTAAATCAAAGGCTTTATATGTGACAGTGGAACTCAATGGAAAGGGCAATCTCTTTTGTTTAGCATAATGACATATATCACAAGGATGATCAATGTTTTTACAAGAAATGAAAGGAAATTGTGCCATCATCGATTTTATTACAGATGAAGAACAATGGCCTAGTCTTAAATGCCACAAATCAACATGACTAGGGTGTATAGAAACAGTATGAGTAGAATTATTTTCTTGTATTGGTGGGGTCTTTGGGTTAGGTCCTTGAGTAAAGATGTATAAACCTCCAACAAGCTTAGTTGAACCAATCATCTCCAGTGAAGGTTGTTGTCGAATAGTGCAGATGAGAGGCTGAAAAATGACACAACAATTAGTGTCTTGAGCTAATTTGGTCACGGATATCAGATTGACATTGAAGTTCTCAACAAAAAGCACATTTGATAAAATAAGAAGCTGTGAAAGTATAACTGCTCCAGAATAGTGGGAATAAACTTGGTTACCATTTGGCAATGTAATAGCTATTGGTTCAATCCTCTTAACCGAAGTTAAATTGGCAAATGAATGAGTAATGTGGTCAGTGGCTCCTATATCTAGGATCCACTGTACCAAATTGTTACCTGAATTGGCTGTGTTATTGGTTTTATCATTGCTCTCAACAGTGTTGGCCTTGGTCTGTACAAGATTGCTGACATGGGAAGGAAGATCCACCTTTGGTTATTGCACTGACTGATATTGCATAGAATGTTGTATCATATCCATAATAGCAGTATACTGATCCTTAGTGAAATTTTCTTTATTGTCTTGTAGAGACGTGAGATTGCTATGATCATCATATGGTCCTTCATTATGTGCAGTGCTAACTGAATTTGTTCTAGGCCCAACTTTGGTTCTGTATCCTGGAGGATATCCATGCTTTTCAAAGCATGTATCCACTGTATGACTTATTTTCCACAATGAGTACATAGCCTAGGAGTAAAAAATCTCCCACGTCCTCCATTGTAGCTATGACCCCTGCCTCTATAGCTAAAACGGCCACGACCTGATTGTGGATCTGTAGAATTATAGAACACTTTAGATGGACCATCAGCAGCAATAGATACAGGATTGTCCAAGTTCATCTGCCTCTCTTGTTGAGTAACTAAGGAAAACACACGATTAATTGAAGGCAAGGGATCCATTAGCATGATTTGGGATCTTACATGAGAATATTGCTCATTAAGTCCCTTCAAAAATCTGATAGAATAGTCTCTGCCTTTGAGACTTCGTACTTGAGAAGAAATCAAACAACAAGGCCTAACACATTTACAAGTAGGTGTTGGCTGTAAAGACTCTAACTCTTCCCATAGAATCTTGAGTTGAGTATAAAAATCAGAAACAGATTGTTCTCCCTGATGTAAACAAAAAATTTCATCATGTAAATCAGAAATTCTAAAAATATCTGATTGAGAAAACCTTTCCTTAAGATCTTTCCACACATCTACAGCAAGATCCATCCATAGGATCGATTGTGAAATAGAATCAATAATGGATCACAACCATGATAAAATCATGGTATTGCACCTCTCCCAAGCAGCATACCTTCGATCTGTCGGATCTGGAACAGAAATCGAACCATTAACAAACTGGAACTTGTTCTTCGAGATCAAGGCCATGGTCATTCCTCTGGCCCAGCCATGGTAGTTCTTGTCGTTCATAAGCACAGAAACCAGTATGAGGGATGGGTTTTCACTCGGATGAAGATATTAGAAACTTCCTAGATCTGAAAAATTTTCAATCGCTTGTGCTGTTCGAGTATTTCCTTCATCCACATGAATGTTGTCATCTTGACAAGAACTCTGATTCGCCAAGGGTATGAACCCTAAGCTATCAAGGAACTGAGAAAAAGTTCAAGAAAATCAGCGAAAATCAGAGCTCTTCTTTGAGCTCTGATACCATAACAGAATGGAAGAGGAAACACATTCTTGGGTTTTCTAAAGAATTGAATTATAAGAAGTAAATCGTTTTGATTACAAAATGGCTTATTTATCAAAGCCAAAACAGACTAAAACAGAATTAAAACAGAACTAAACAAACTCTAACAAACTTTGACAGCTCAGCTATTGGTTAAGAAAAACTAACTAATAAAGTTACATGACTAACCATGGTTAGCCAACTAATGACAAAAATATCCCTATTGAAAAATAATTAGGTATAATACCTCTCTTTATCTTCCATTTTTTCTTCTTCTTTATGCATAAATCACTCTCCACCGAAGCTCCCTCCTCCTTGCATCATTGGTCCTCTGATAGGTTGTTTTGTATTTCATTAGCTTGCAAAAATACTAGTTTGTGGGCATAGGGTAGAAACCTATTGATGGCAAGGGTTGTTGATGACAATAATTAATTGATGACAAGGGTAGAAAAAAAAATGATAATTAATTATTATTTTATTGCTGACTACAATTACTGTAGAATTAATATTTGAATTAAATAGTAATTATAGTTAATTTATAATATATTTGTAATTTTTTTTTTGGTAAACATAATATATTGTAATTAATTAGTAATGAAATTAACCAAAAAAATGATAATTACTATAAAAAATTACTATAAATACTATTACCAAAAAATATTATAATTACTATAAAAAATGATAACTACTATAAAAAAACTTACCAAGAGAAGTTATAATTTTTTGCAGATTAAATTAAACAGTCGTGTGTATTTGCGGATGATACTTGTGTATGGTGACAGTATGGATTTTTTTTTTTTTTGGTAAATGGTGACAGTATGGATTTATTTGAGTATAATTTCAGTTTCTTTATGGTTTACAGTAGGGATTTATTTGAGTGATTTTTTTCACATTATTAAACTAGGGAAAGGTTATACTTACTACCTATTTTTCTTACTACTTGTTACTACCAAATCTTAACCGTCGATTTCCGTCACTCTAACGGTTATAATTTATTGCAAATGAATAATTAATTAACAAATATGATCCCATAAATTACAACCATTAGATTGACGGAAATCAACGGTTAAGATTTGGTAGTAACAAGTAGTAAAAAAAATAGTTAATAAGTATAAACTCTCCCATTAAAATAAGTTTATCTTTTAAAATAGTTATTCATAAGTTTATCTTTTAACTATATATATTGAATAACGTCAAATTTGTCAGACAACCCGTTCCAAATGAGGTGAAAATATAAAATATCTATTCTTTTGTTTCAAAATTTAAAAATAAATAAATAATTATGAATAGCATGTATTGTGCAACGGTTGCAACTTGCATGATTAGGAAAATTTTAATTTATCACTCACTACAACACCGCACTCATATTTTGTTTCCCAATAATTTTTGCCAAAGGCGTGTGTGTAATAGTAAGAGAGAGCATAACGTACCTTTAGGTTTTACCTCTTACTTATAGAATTTACCTATGGATGGTAGGATATAGACCTTTAGTGCCTCTGATGAGGACCAAGCCCATTTGTCATGTCGTTGTATTAGGATTGGTATCTTTGATGAATATCTTTTCGTAGTTATACTAGATTTAAATCTTAGATTGCCCTTTGTTGGGCTTGTCACCCAACGAGCCTCCTTATATGGGTCCATAACAGATTCGTTCTATCCCCATATTTTCCAATAACAAAAAAAGAGTAAAATAGGAAAACATAATATTATAATAAAAAATTATAAATCCATAATATCTAGTACGTTGTTCTATCAGAAGAAAAGAAGAAGCAAAAAAACAAAATTGATGAATAGCATCTGAGAGTGTTGTAATGAATCTAGCAGAAACATTGGTGACATTTTTTTATAATTGTTTTATAAAAAATAATATTTTATAGTAATTATAATTACTTTGGGTAATTTTTTTATATTAATCTTTTTGGTTAATTACATTACTAATTAATTACAATTTACTACAAATTAAATATAGTTACTAGGGACAGGATTATTTGACACTCAAATAAAGTTACGACCAATGTTACGACCAATCAGGTTTTTACTGGCCTTCCCTTTTTAAAGACGCATTTCAATATGCTAAACAATGTGATAAATGTCAAAGGGAAGGTAACTTAACCAAACAAAATGAAATGCCCCTCAATCCCATTTTATAAGTGGAATTATTTGATGTTTAGGGCATTGATTTTATGGGACCTTTTCATCCATCTTGTGGGAACAAATTCATATTAATGGCTGTTGATTATGTGAGCAAGTGGGTGGAAGCAGTTGCTCTATCCACTAATGATGCTAAAGTGGTTATAAAATTTCTAAAGAAAAACATCTTGATCAGATATGGGACTCCCCACTGTCTTATCAGGGATGGTGGGAAATATTTCATTAACCGCCAACTTGAGAGGTTGTTGGAAAAATATGGTGTTAGGCACAAGGTTGCAACCCCATATCATCCACAAACCAGTGGTCTCATTGAAGTCTCTAACCGATAAGTTAAGAGGATTTTGGAGAAGGTAGTCAATCCTTCGCGAAAAGTCTGGTCTCTCAAGTTAGATGAAGCATTATGGGCTTACAGAACGACATACAGAACACCCTTGGGATGTTCCCCATATAGATTGATATTTGGCAAAGCCTACCACCTTCCTCTCGAACTTGAACATAAAGTCTACTGGGCAGTTTATGCCCTCAACATGGATGAGAAGACAGTAGGAGAAAAGAGACTGCTCCAACTTGAAGAGTTGTAAGAATTCAGAGGGGACACGTATGAAAATCACAAACTTTACAAGGAGAAGATGAAGAAGTGGCATGATAAAAGGGTCAGGAAAGAGATCTAAAAGTTGGCCATAAAGTGCTACTCTTCAATTCCAGACTCAGACTGTTCCCGGGAAAACTCAAATCAAGATGGACTGGGCCGTATCAAATTACAAATGATGCAGGGAAGGGAGCATTTGAGATTCAAGGATCCGAACATGGCCGTTCTTTCAAAGTTAATAGGCACGGGTTAAAACTATACACTCATGAGACCTTCAATGAAAAAGAGGATAGTATCCCTTTTTTCTGATTCCAACTGAAAGGTAAGTATCATGTCTAGATAAGGACATTAAACTAAGCGCTGAATGGGAGGCAAACCAGTGGATACATTTGCTCTCTAACAAAGAGCAAAGTTTTGGGGTGGTTAACCTTAACCACATAGCTCCCAAAAGGAGGGAACATCTGATGTTCAACTCCAAAGTCCAAATAATATACGTTCTGTTCCAGGAATGTAGTTTTGGGGCGGTTCATCAACCACACTATCCCAATTTTAAAAAAAAATATGTATATATATATATATATATTAAGTTTTTTTTTACTGTAGTAAATAGTCATTCATTATTTGGTATGAGTTACGTTTCGCTTTCTATTAGATTAGATTTAATTAATCAGCATTATAATTTTTCTTTTAGAGTTTAGGAAAAAGACAAAGGGAACATCCCCTGGGTTAGGAGATGAGAGTAACTGGGACACCTGTCCCTGCTGAGTCACTTAAAAAGTACGCAGCCGTTTCAAATTTGCATTTATTGCAAATCTTGAAAACGTGCCCTGAAAAAGCAACCGTCTCCTCACCCATTAAGGCAACCGACCCCTTTCATCTCTCCCTCTCTCCCACGTTCTAACCTAAACCGTTCCATCTCCTCACAACCATCATCACTAACCCCTGACCTTTCATTCTGTAACGTCCTTATCCCACTACCTCTGTAACTCCCTCTCTTCAACCTCCACGTCCCAAAGGACTCTCCATTACCCCTCCTCCACTTGCCTATTTAAACCCATCTCTTCCTTCCTTCAAGTTTTACTACTTCCCACTAACTTAGAAATTTTTACCTTCCTTCTGCATTGTTGCCCTAACCTCTTTTCTGCTAAAAATGACCAAGCTCTCAGTAACAGTAACTCCTGTGGCCAACCTCAAATGGCTTTGGTTTGCCACTAATGAATGAGAGATGAATGTCTCGATAGTGGGTGAGTTTTTGTATCAAACAAGGATGCTGCCTCAAGAGGACTCCACTGATGAGATCACAGTGAGGGGAAAACAGGTATCATTCTCCCCTGCTGCTATCAAGGGAGTACTCTACCTTCCCACCATTTCCAACTGTCCCTACCAAGAATATATAGACAGTAAGGAAGTTGCCAAGTTTTCGGGGGACGTAAAGGAGACAATAGCCATTAGGAACCTCACCTACATCAAAGGATCCCTCTGCAAGGGCAGCATGAGGGATGAAGCCAGATTCTGGGAACTTTTTGCCAACTCTAACCTCACTCCCTCCACTTATGAGGTCACTGTCAAGTGGGCACTCCAAGTCCGATTCTACTGCATCATGAGGAACATTCTTTTTGATGCAGTACCTCTTATTTATGACAGTGTGAAGAAGTAGATGAGAAAGACTACTTTCTGCCTTCCCTGCCTAAATACAAAGCTCTGTTTGAGAGCTGGGGTGGAAGCCCACAAGGATGATAAGACGAGGGAGGCATCTATCATCGATGACAAGACCTGGAATGGTCTAAAAGCATATACATTGTGACAGTTGAGTCAGTCATCATGGACTCCCGTTCTGGAATGATGATAAGTGCCTCTCTGCACATGGAGAGTCTCGAGATCCTAGAAATCAATTGGTTAATGACTACGAACTGGGCTACGACATCGGCTATATCATACAGGTCGGTAACGTGGGCTATGCGACATAAATGGTATTGATAGAAAGAATATCTTTAGGATATCTTTATTAGAATATCTTTAGGATATCTTTATTATTTGTAAAGATCTATTTCCTTATTTCATTAGGATTTAGGTTAGATCTAGGCTAAGCCCATTAGTGTTTCTTTATATATTGTACTCTCATGAATCAACTCAATATACAGATTTATTCTATTTTCATCTTGTCTCTTGTTATTTTACATAGGCAATGGCAGCGGAGATCAATATAGCTCCTCCTCAGGCTCAGCCCGCCAAGAAGCTCCTCATCAAGCTCCACAAAGGTACCTCATTCATTCTATGGTGCCTCTTCTCTTACTCTCTTCATAGCTTCTGCGGATTTAAACTGTGTTAACGATTTTTATATCTTGTCAATAGAATAAAACTTGGAAACTTTATTTGTACTGATGGTTGCTTATTATGTTTACTAATTCATGTTAGTACTACGTAAGACCGCGAATTCATATTAATACATCGTCGTCATCGAGACAAGAACGCTTAATTAGCCTTCGGAGAAAAGCGACAAGTACCACCTTCTAATTTTTATTTTTATTTTGTAAACACCTTCTACTTTTCATCTCCTAGATACTCACACCTTTCTCTTGGAAAAGTAGGGCTTGGCCAGACTACCAGAAGGGAAGTTTTCATCTCCTAGATACTAACAGCTTTCACCTCAAATTTCTTCCAAGTCAAACTAAATACTGATGGCTTTTCCCCTCTCATCGGTCTGAGGTCTTCGTTCGGTGGTGTCATCAGAGACTAGATGGGTAGATGGCTCATGGGTTTCTATAAATCCCTGAGAAAGGGAAACTCTCTCACGGCTGAATTGTGGGGGATTCTGCTGGAGTGCTGGGTCTTCACGTTGCTTGGGATCTAGGAGAATTTGTTGTAAAGTGACTCTTCAACAGCAGTCCACCTTCTGTCTGAAGGCTGTCATCAACAGCATGTTTTTTTTTCCTTGGTCAACAGGGTTCGTAATATCCCTAATTGCTTATATGGTTGTGCCGTTGGATTGGCATTTAGACATAACACATTCTTGATTTTGTTCCTCCTTCATGTTCTGAGGTTGTGTGTGGGGATGTGCAGGGAGCCTCAACTCCTAGGATGATCCATCAGATATAACCCGTTCTCTGGTTTTTGCTATTTTTTTCCCTTTTTTCAAAAAAAAAGGACCCAAATCTCATTTTTCCAATGGCATATAATGTATGTTGTAGATGCTACTAATTGAGCATTTTGATTCTTGCGAAAATATCTATTTTGATAATTCAAGTTGGCTATATTAATCTCCATTAATGTCCATTAAGTCAAGTTAGCCATATTATTCTCTACTTTCTTATGTATTCACAACACTAAATCAAATTATATTAATCTCTTTGCATCTTTGCCCATTTCTTCAGACATATTACTAGCACCTTTAGCCATCTCTCCCCTTAGCTATGGATTACAACCATGACTGCACTAAAGAAGAGTTGGAAGCAGCACAGGCACTGATGATGCTTTCTCGCAGTTGCACCACCACTGCCAAGAGGTATTATTATGGAATTTTAATTTGCGGTTAAATAGGCTAGAAACACAAGAATACTATCATTTTTCTTCCTTGTGTACTCTCCTCTTTCCCTCTCTAATTCCTCTTCTCACTGCCTTCCCTTTCTCTTCTGCAATTGTCATAGGAGCATGAACATGGATTCAGCTCAACAAACTGACGAGGAGCACAAGGTAGAGAAGGTCTAACCAGGAACATCAAGGGAAGGAGATGTGATTAGAGAGAATGAGCTGGGAAGGGTCCGTATTAAACCTAAGTGGCTAAATGACTATGTCGTGAGTCCGATTAAGAAAAAGTAAATATGAAGAGAAAAATTGAGTCAATGTTAATGAGGTGTCATTTTTACTTTGTTAAATAAAAGAGAGCAATATAGATAGTGGTCAGGTGGCTTTCCTTGATTGGTGAGTGGCTTTCCCCTATATATAACTAACTACCTCTGATTGCCGATCACCAATCAAGGAAAGCCACCTGACCACTATCTATATTACTCTCTTTTATTTAAAAAAGTAAAAAACGACACCTCATTAACCTTGACTCAATTTTTCTCTTCATATTTACTTTTTTTTAATGAGACTCACGACATAGTCATTTAGCCACTTAGGTTTAATACGAACCCTTCTCAGCCTCCTTCTCTCTAATCACATCTCCTTCCCTTGATGTTCCTGGTTGGACATTCTTTCCCTTGTGCTCCTCCTCAGTTTATTGAGCTGAATCCATGTTCATGCTCATATCACAATTGCAGAAGAGAAAGGGAAGGCAGTGAAAGAGGAATTAGATAGGGAAAGAAGAGAGTACACAAGGGAGAAAAATGTTAGTATTCTTGTGTTTCTAACCTATTTAATCGTAAATTACAATTTCATCATAATACCTCTTGACAGTGGTGGTGCAACTGCGAGAAAGCATCATCAGTGCCTGTGCTGCTTCCAACTCTTCTTCAGTGCAGTCATGGTTGTAATCCGTAGCTAAGAGGAGAGATGGCTAAAGGTGCTACTAATATGTCTGAAGAAATGGCCAAAGATGCAAAGAGATTAATATAATTTGATATAGTGTTGTTAATACATAAGAAAGTAGAGATTAATATAGCTAACTTGAATTAATGGAGATTAATATAGACAACTTGAATTATCAAAATAGATATTTTCGCAAGAATCAAAATGCTCAATTAGTAGCATCTACAACATACATTATATCCCATTGGAAATAAGAGATTTGGGTCCTTTTTTTGGAAAAATGGAAAAAATAGCAAAAACCAGAGAACAGGTTACATCTGACGGATCATCCTAGGAATTGAGGCTCCCTGGACATTCCTACGCACAACCTCAGAACAGGAAGGAGGAACATAATCAAGAATGTGTTATGTCTAAATGCCAATCCAACGACCATAGAAGCAATTAGGGATATTACGAACCCTGTTAACTAAGTAAAAAAGAACATGTTGTTGATGACAGCCTTCAGACATAAGGTGGATCGCTGTTGAAGAGTCATTTTACAACAAATTCTCCTAGATCTCAGGCAACGTTAAGACCCAGCACTCCAGCAGAATCCCCCACAATTCAGCCGTGATAGAGTTTCCCTTTCTCAGGGATTTGTAGAAACCCACGAGCCATCTACCCATGTAGTCTCTAATGACACCACCGGACGAAGACCTCAGACCGATGAGAGGGGAAAAGCCATCAGTATTTAGTTTGACTTGGAAGAAATTAGAGGTGAAAGCTGTCAATATCTAGGAGATGAAAATCTTCCTTCTGATAGTCTGGCCAAGCCCTACTTTTCCAAGAGAAAGGTGTCACTATTTAGGAGATGAAAATTAGAAGGTGTTTTCAAAAAAAAATTAGAAGGTGGTACTTGTCGCTTTTCTCCGAAGGCTAATTAAGCGTTCTCGTCTCGATGACAACGATGTAATAATATGAGTTCGCGGTCTTACTTAATACTAGCATGAATTAGTAAATAGAATAAGCAACCATCGGTACAAATAAAGTTTCCATGTTTTATTCTATTGCAAACATATAAAAACCGTTAACATAATTCAAATCCGCAGAAGCTATGAAGAGAGTAAGAGAAGAGGCACATAGAATGAGTGGGGTACCTTTGTGGAGCTTGATGAGGAGCTTCTTGGCGGGCTGAGCCTGAGGAGGAGCTATATCGATCTCCGCTTCCACTGCCTATGTAAAATAACAAGAGATGAGAGGAACATAGAATAAATCTTTATATTGAATTGATTCAGGAGAGTACAATATATAAAGAAACACTAATGGGCTTAGCCTAGATCTAACCTAAATCCCAATAAAATAAGGAAATAGATCTTTACAAATAATAAAGATATTCAAATTAAGATATCCTAAAGATATTCTTTCTAACAATACCATTTATGTCGCATAGCCCACGTTACCGAGCTGGATGATATAGTCGATGTCATGGCCTAGTTCGTAGTCATTAACCAACTGATTTCTATGATCTCGGGCCTCTCCATGTGTAGAGGCACATATCATCATTCCAGAATGGGAGTCCATGACGACGTAGATCTTCAATGGAATCACAATCTCCTTGAAAAGAAAGCGGAGGCAATAGGTCAACGTCATCGTCTGGAAGCCCAGATGGAAAGAAAGGCCTTGCAGATTTTATATGAACGTAATGACAAGTTATATTGAGGCTCGAAAATTTATTGCAATGTTGAGTCAAGATTTTATGCATTGGCACACGGCCCAAGTAACCGATAATGGTTTTTGATAATAATGTTGCATAGGATACTTCAGATTTTATATTTAAAATAAGCAAAGGATTTCAAAATCCTTAGTAATTAGTTATTACATGTAAGAGGCCCAGTTGGAGAACATGAAATTCAAAGAATTATGCTAGAGTTGTTGAATTATTTACATGTAAAAGTGATTCTTTTACATGAGGCTATAGAATTGAAAGCCTTATTCCAGATCTCGGGTTCTAATTTCTACTCCTGGAATCCGAGTTGGGCTTGGACTTGAAACAATGCTTCCATCATCAACGTCAATGGTATAATCTGGTGCGTTGTTGCGAATACGGCAAGTATACTGATGGTTTCAACAAGTAACAAATGGAAGTAAAGTATTGTCCCACGAGGATTAAAATACCAAATATTATTATAATTAGTTCCCTTAATTTGGAAGATTCGAATTGGTTTAGAAAATAGAGTTTGAATTAAAATAAAAGTAATTAAAATTAATTGGAGTAAATATCAAGAACATTCAAGACTATTCAAAAACGTAGAAAATGATATGAATAAAGACTGTCATACAAAACTGTAGCGAGGATGCACTTCACCTTTGATCCTCCTTCATAAGACTGTTGAGACAGTTTCGGTTCTCCCACATCAGACGCTATCATCATCACATTGACGTTATGCCCATCCGTAGGATACGGTGGAGGTCGTACGATGGATTCGCTGCACATCGGCCGTCGTCCGAGGAATCACGAAGATGGTTAGCTGTATGTCCACTCATACACTACCAGATTTTCGTGTACCAGCGGCCCGATAGAGTGCTGAGGCAATTTGGTTTTAGGCAGCCGATCCCGAGTGATCCATTGCCATGTTCGGAGCTACTTACTGTCACCTTCATTGGTAATGGTGATGTAGACTGGAAGGACCGACACGTCTGTATAATAATGTCATATAATAATAAATATTTTTAACACTATATAAATAATTTATATAATTCTTCTAAATATGTCATATGATATTAATTTTTATAAAAATCTATCCACCAGTATTTTTATAATTTGATAAAAAATATTTCTATATTCCCTGCAGTGCTGATTAAACAAATTATGTCAAACTTGACAACTTATTTACCTCTATTGGCAGAAAAGAATATCATATCTATTTTGTACATCTATTTGGTTTAGACAATTTTAGAATCCTTATTAAATAATAATTTCACATTACTCATAAAGCAAAGCAAACAGGAACGTCAAAAATGAATGCTTCTAGGTTAAGGTTTGTTGTTTTTTTTACCCTTTTTCGGGTTTATCCTTTTTATGTAAGAGATTAAAACAAATATTCTTGCTCAAAACTAATTCGAGTGTTGAATCAAGTCTTCATCAATAGTCTTGAATCAAGTCACCATTTAATCAAATATTCATCAATAACAATGCCTCATCTATAGTTAATGATCATGACATCAAATTTTGAACTAAATTCAACTACCTAAATTTCAATAAAGACTATAAAAAGGGACAATTATATACACTAGGGACACATGTAAACAATAAACTATTTACACAATTCACTGACACAAAGACATCTTAAATTAAAAAAATGCATGATTCAAGGGGTATTAATACTAATACTGTATGAATGTATCATATTTGACAGCATCAATTACCAATAATCACCATAGGAGCAAACCACGTACTGAAAATGATAGTACCGATTTTATATCTTTGATAATAATATCTTTTTTTTTTTGGATAAACCATAGGTGTCCTCCACAAGACGGGTCCAGGATTAAAGCTTTAAACCTCTTCCAAAGATGATATTGGGGAGGATCGAACGCATGTTCTCATCCTCACTTGCTCAGCTCTCATGTGCCAGCTGAGTGTTCTGACTCGGCAAGTGCAACGGTCGTTAAGTAATAAAGTGTAGAGGAGTACGAAATCGTTCCCATGAGGATTGGTTTTCAAGCACTAGTTCACTAATTGCGGTTTAGTTGGACAACCAAGATTGAGATGAGGAGAATTGAAATTAAAAATAATCAATAATATGTAAATTCAGAATTAAAAATATAATTAAAGAGATGAGTTGTTTTGATAATCAAGAATACATGTAGTTAGGGTTTCAACTTCCCCTAATTTCCTCTTTATGCTATGAATTAAATAGTCAAGAATCTGCTCTTAATATAACGCCAATCAATTCTTTCTAAGTTAATTAAGGCTCAATTCCTTGTTACCTGAACTCTATGTGATCTTGAAAGAATCCTAGTTCCCCGGTTGTTCATCAAGAAAACGTGCATTAAAATCAAGAATTCAAAGATTGCACAATTGCCTTATGTCTATCCCTAGATCACAAGGATTATGATGAATTTATCAAATCAAGGTTCATGCACTAACATTCCTATTGTCATACAATTCCCCTAAATCAATCTATAATGAGCAAACTCATAGAAAACATTAAAAATAGATAAATTTATTCAAATATAGAAAGAGAAGAATTCAGAGATAATTTAATTCATAGAACAAAGATTCAATTGATTTCATCTTCCCCTAATGACATAAAAAATCTAGCCTAGCATATTGAAATTAATAAAAATGGAAAACAAATAAGAATCCTCAAACTCCATTGACGACAACTTGTAGAATCTTCAGAGTTCCCAACACCTTTGTGAGTTCCACCCGCTTCCAATGCTCCAAAGCATGAAAATGTGTTTCTCTCTCTCTCCCTTCAGTAATCTCCAATCTCAATTGATCAAAAGCTCTCCTCTCTTGAATGCGCCAGCCCTCTTTTTATAGTAGAAACCATATCTTTTTATTTTCTTGTGTGATCTTGCATTAAATCTTAAACCATATCTTTTAATTTCCCATAATATCTGCAATGAAATCTTTACTCTAATCTCCAATTATATCTTTAATCAAATCTTTAAAATCTTTTTTTTTTTGTAGACTTAAAATCTTCTCTTTTATATTTAAAGGAAACAATTTCCTAAAAAATATTCAAGAGAATCTTCAATAAGATCTTCGATCAATTATATGATTCAGAAATTCAAAACAAATCCACTTGAGTTCTCAAATATATCTTTTTATTGAGCTGAAAATTACTGCAAATTATAAGAATTTTTATTAGAATATTTCTGAGAATAAAATAATAATTTAATTATAATTCTCATAACTTTTAATTACTTTTACATCATTTTCATGCTCATATTAATGCTTAATACATAATAAATTGGAGACTCATGACCGAGCTACCATCATTTGGTTGATAACAATTTCTTTATACGCAACTTTTGATATTAGCTTTATAAAAGTATAACACACATCCATTTATATAAGTTCCCATACAAAAGTCACAATGCAATACATACTTGAAACATAAACGTATATAATAACTTTCAATAAATTAAAATAGAAAAGTGCATAACTTTAAGCTACAATTTAAATTAAATACAAAAGATAAAAAAAAAATCACATATAGGTTCAATGAGCAACCCAATCATGGCCGAAGCACTTTAGTATTAACATTTAGCAAGCGAGTAGTCCCGTCAATTCATGTGACGAAACTCATATCCACCTCAGCAGAGGAGGACTGACGTTGTTGCCTGTGTCTGCACGACACAAAAATTGGAGAATTTTTTTTTCAAAGGGGTGGGCGATTTAGGTCAAGCAAAAAAAGATTTATGAAGATTGAGAAGAAAAAAGTAAATATAGGCCCAAACATGGTAGTTAAAATCGGATGTTACCTAAAATCTGAAGGAGGATAAAAAATTGTGGGTTCGTAGTAATTCAACGAGTCTCAATGTAAGGTAACTTTCTATACTTATTTTATTTGTTATTGTAATAGTTTAGTTGACTCTTGATTATTATTTTTTTATGTTAAGTTAAATTTTTTTTTTCTTTTCTTGTTTATATATATTTTAATACATTTAAAATTTTCTTTAAAAAAAAATCTTCAGGGGCGCTGCCCCCGAACCCCCACCTTAAGTGTGCACACAAATTTTTTTTCCCTTGGGTCCGCCACAGCACCTCAATCCGAGCCAATCCCATCAAGTCATGTGACGAGATAAAATTCGTCAAACACCTTGACATGATACGTGACCATTCCCATCAACTCGTGTGACGACACCCCTCTCCTTACCCAGTATATACTCCTCCTTCTGTTGATTACTCTCTCATTTGTAGGTTTAGATTTCTCTCACTAAATTCTTCCCTCTCTTTATCTTCCGCTTTTTCTTCTTCTTTATGCATAAATCACTCTCCACCGAAGCTCCCTCCTCCTTGCATCATTTGTCCTCTGATTTATTGTTTTGTATTTTATTAGCTTGCAAAAATACTAGTTTGTGGGTTTAGGGTAGAAACCTATTAATGACAAGGGTTGTTGATGACAATAATTAATTGATGACAAGGGTAGAAAAAAAATGATAATTAATTATTATTTTATTGCTGACTACAATTACGGTAGAATTAATATTTGAATTAAATAGTAATTATAGTTAATTTATAATATATTGTAATTTTTTTTTGGTAAACATAATGTATTGTAATTAATTAGTAATGAAATTAACCAAAAAAATGATAATTACTATAAAAAATTACTATAAATACTATTACCAAAAAATATTATAATTACTATAAAAATGATAATTACTATAAAAAAATTACCAAAAGAAGTTATAATTTTTTTGCAGATTAAATTAAACAGTCGGGTGTATTTGTGGATGAAACTTGTGTACGGTGACAGTATGGATTTTTTTTTTGGTAAATGGTGACAGTATGGATTTTTTTTTTTGGTAAATGGTGACAGTATGGATTTATTTGAGTATAATTTCAGTTTCTTTATGATTTACAGTAGGGATTTATTTGAGTAATTTTTTTCACATTATTAAATTAGGGTAAGGTTATACTTACTACATATTTTTCTTACTACTTGTTATTACCAAATCTTAACCGTTGATTTTCGTTAATTTAACGGTTATAATTTATTGTAAATTAATAATTAATTAATAAATATGATCCCATAAATTACAACCGTTAGAATGACGGAAATCAACGATTAAGATTCGTTAGTAACAAGTAGTAAGAAAAATAGGTAATAAGTATAACTTCTCCCATCAAAATAAGTTTATCTTTTAAAATAGTTATTAATAAGTTTATCTTTTAACTATATATACTGAATAACATGAAATTTGTCAGATAACCCGTTCCAAATGAGGTGAAAATATAAAATATCTATTCTTTTGTTTCAAAATTTAAAAATAATTAATTAATTATGAATAGCATGTATTGTGCCTTGATTAAGAAAATTTTAATTTATCACTCACTACAAATAGATCATTCCATAGTGTTCATATCTGACATCCTCATCCACCATTTTTTGTCCCTTTTGTACGCATTTTGATTATCTCAACCTAAGTAGTGAAATTTTTTCTGAAATACATAACACAATACCCTATTGAAAATCCCATCTAAAAAAGAGAAAGAAAAGCAACTTCAAAGATAATTTGGTTGCTATCTCTTTCAAATTTTTGGCAATATAACACTTAGGATTAACATTTTTTTGGATATATTTTCAGTGAGAGTGACTGAAGCTGTGCAACAACAAAAAATTAGGAAAGTTGAAGTGTGATGGTTGGCAATGGCCGAAAGTCAATGGAAGTAGTTGTGAATGACAAGTTGAGGATGAGGATATTTTAGTCTTAAAATTAATAAATATGCTTAATTGTTACAATTTGAAAGTTGAAGGGGTTTAATTGATCGAATTGAAATTAAGGGTGACTTTTTAAAAAAACACTTAAACTAGGAGGTGGTTGTATATAATTTACCCTTTTTTCATTCATTATTGGAGTATCTTCTCCACCTATTTATATTTCTCTTTAACAATTTCTACACACAAATTTTATAAATGTTACTTTGTGAAAATAACGCCTTATAACCTAGATATTTCATTATCAAATAATGTTATTATCATATTTTAATTGTTGATTTCCGTTAATTACGGTTATTATTTCCACAAATCAAATTCATTAATTAATTATTAATTAACAATAAATAATAACAATTTATTGGCGGAACTCAATTAAGATTTGATAATAATAACATTATTTGGTTGTAATAATATTATATGAGTTTTATAAGAGTTATGTTGTAAGAAAATTGATTGTGTTATCTTATAGAGATTCATTTTGCGTGCTGGAATTTTTTTTCCTGCTGGCCCCACAAAATGTTGTGTGTGTAGGAAATTTTTTATGGTGATGTTAAATGATAGATGATAAACCCATATTATATTTGGTTGTAATAATATTATATATTTTTTAATAAAAAAATTTCGTATATTCCGTTCTGTTTCAAAAGGGGGGACTCGTAGTCTCATTTCCCGTCTCTCCCAAACGTGCGCGCTCAAGGTAATATTAATTAAAACAGTGGCATTGTGAATCGAGCAATGTGAACAAATGCTTGGTACTTTTTATTCTCGCTTGGGTTCTATGTATTGAAATTCTAGGGTTTAAAATCGATTATGGTTCTACCATATCATCACACGCTCGCTGAACTTGGTTTCATTTTAAGCTCTCATACACAGCTCCCCATTCCTCTAATGGTTAAGCTGTGTCCTTTTTCTTCTTCTTTTTTTGTTGAATTTAATCATTACTCGGTTCTTCACATATCATTTATTTTTTTTAAATTTATTTTTGCAGTTTTTGAAGTTGAGATTCGTGTATGATCTTTGAAGGTTTTTGATTAGAAGATTTGTTTATATGGCAACGGCAACATACCCACCACCTCCACCTTACTATAGACTTTACAAAGATTACTTGCAAGATCCTAAGTCTGCTCCTGAGCCTCCACCACCTATAGAAGGGACTTACGTTTGTTTCGGAGCCAATTACACCGTAAGAATTTTTGCCCCTTGTGATTTCTTTTTATTATATATTAGTTTTTCCTTAATCTGTTCTTGCTACTTCCGATTCAAACTGATTTGAGATAAATGTGATGATTTTGTTGTTGTTGTTATTGAAAGTTTCATTATGGCCCTAATTGCTGTTTGGATAAAGTAAACAGCTTATGTAAGTACTTATTTGATGAGATATTGATAAAATAAGCTCTGCTATCGTAAGTGTAAGGGGGTTTGAATAGGCGTTTCCGGAGAAGCCTTATGCAGAATGGAGTTTTAACTATTCATCAAGGTTAATTTGCTCAGAAATCATTATGTATTGTTACAGCTTTTAGCTTTTTTTGCACATGCTTTTAGGTTGTGAAAAGAAACCCGAAACAGCTTATATGGGTTTCAAAGGCTGTTTAAATAAGAGTTCATCCAAACGTAACCTTTATCTACTTGGCTGGTATACCGATTTTTTAGTGACTGGTTGAATTCAGGCTTGTGAAGTTGGGTTTCTTCTTGTAGGTTTGATATGCAGTTTTCACAAAGTCATTGTTTATCTATCTAATTTGGATCTCTTTGGCATGATAACATCTTATTAATATTTTGTTTCTTTGTTTATTTTCTATATAGACTAGCGACATTCTACCCAGCTTGGAAGAACAAGGGGTGCGCCAGCTCTATTCTAAGGGGCCTAATCTTGGTAGGCTATTTTTAGCTCTATCTATGCTCAGTTTGATTTGATGATGTTATGAAATAACCCACTAGGTTGTTACAAATATTTTTGGTTTTCTATTCCGTATTTCAATGAAGGGCCGGCTTGGCTCAGCGGTAAGCTTGCTTGCCGTGGTGTGTCAGGTCGCGGGTTCGAATCAGCCTCTCTGCAGAAAGCAGGGGGAAGGCTGCCTAGAGTATTCCCTTCCCCAGACACTCACGAAGTGGGTATTTGAACTGGGTCGGCCCTTTTATTCCGTATTTCAATGTTCTCCTTACTTTGTTGATGTTTTACTTTCTTTCTCATAAATACTTCTTTAAATTAACCTCGCTGGATTTGTCTTTCACATTTTCATTTGATAGTGATTCATGATATGATGACAAAGATTGTAAACTAGGAGGTGATTGTATAGTCTAGAGTTACTAGTGAGCTTGATCTTTTGGGTAATATTAGTCTGATCGCACTGTGTGTGAGGAAGTACTTTATTGGTCATAAAAGTCACTACATATTGTCTACTAGAGAAATTTTTATCTGGGTACAAAGTTTCATTATCCTCTTGCTTCTCATCA
This sequence comes from Gastrolobium villosum, assembly GCA_032173675.1. Classification (NCBI taxonomy): domain Eukaryota; kingdom Viridiplantae; phylum Streptophyta; class Magnoliopsida; order Fabales; family Fabaceae; genus Gastrolobium; species Gastrolobium villosum. The sequence continues at coordinate 42,707 of JAVKPL010008339.1, read as the reverse complement.
CTTGGTGTAGGGGATTTTGGTCTTCACGTGTTAATTTCAGTTATGAACTTTAATAACTCTTGCCACACTTTGAGGAGGTATGTTTATATATATATATCCCTTAAGTGACATATAGAACATTGAATTCGTGATAGTGATTACTCTAGGTGATCAATGGTTGAGTTATTTCTAAAGTGGACACTATTAGTTATCTTTTCCAAAAAATAGTAATGATATGAATTTTCTTTCTTGCTTCATGACGGCTGGTATCATTATAAACTCTGCCTTAACCTTTAAATGCTTCTGCTGATTCCCTGCTTAATAATGTACGTAACTCACTTTTAGCTGTAGATGAACTTTTTGTTGCCACAAATAGGATATATTATAATATTGTTACTAAATGCTAAATCACATTTACATCAATTATTGAACATTTCACTTTGAGAACAAGGAATCACCAAGTTACTAACTTAGAACAGATACAATATCAATTTTCGCACACAACAGGTTTTGAACTTGGGTAATGAGTCCCCTATGTCATAGGAAATTATATGACCAGTTGAGCTACTGCTTGTGATCTTATTTGTTGCAACTTTAGTAGTTTGGTTCTTCTACATAAATGATCACTACCCCAGAATGATATATATTACCTAAATCCATGCCATAAAGTGAGTGATTTTAAAGGGATAAAGAGCTCATACTGTATTTTTTTCTTTCATTATCAGTTACCCCCGCATAACCAGTTACTTGTTTATATTAATCTATTTCTATTGTATTCCATGTTATAGTAAAAGATTCTAATCTTCTGTAGATTTCAAGAAGGAGCTGAGGTCACTTAATGGAGACTTGCAACTACACATTTTGGAGCTTGCCGATATTCTTATTGAGAGACCATCACAATATGCAAGGAGAGTCGAAGAAATGTCAACTGTATTCAAAAACTTACATCACCTTTTAAATTCACTGCGTCCTCATCAGGTATACAATCTTCTATTCAACCATTAGTATATATCCTTGTCTTTGACTGGCATGCTACTATTCTTTTCCCTTTTTCTGGATTTTTCATTTTATTTTGTATTTACATTGTAGGCAAGAGCAACATTAATTCACATTTTGGAACTTCAGATACAGCGCCGTAAACAGGCAGTGGAGGACATAAAGAGGTATGTGTTACATTTCCTGATGTTTTCCTACATTGTATGGGAACCCTTAGGAGTCTTTTGCCTTGGTACCAGCATAGTGAAATGTCCTGTTCTATCATTTGATAGCCTTTGACAATGTTGTTGGTTTCGCATTTGTTATCTTGCTTACTATCATCAAATTGTATATTGATATAATTGTCTGAACCCTTGATTTAGTTCATTTAATGTAATGCTCGTAATTTTCATAGATGCACTTAATCCTCTAATTAGTTCTTTCCTTCTGGTTGTACCCACCGCTCCCGCAGTTCACATAAATCTTGTTTTTTCCCTTTCTTGCATAGGGAAACTAAGGCTTACATTAGAAGTTACTGAAATAGAATATAGTTCGTTATAAATTCAAAATTAGCTGCTTTATTTTTTTATTTTTGGAAGGCATCCCTTTAAATAGATTGATTTCCTTAGATAACATATGTAACCCCTTGCAAATAGCCCATAATCTGTGACAGAGCCATCCCACCTAGGCGTATCTTATTGTAAGAGTTAACTGACTATATCTCTTTAAAGTTTTATGCTCAAATGAATTTGAATATATCAAGTTTACAACATCTCATTGTTTCCCTTTCAAGTTTCAGCAACATATATTTTACCTTCTTGAACCCTTGGAAGATTAAAAAGTGCTGGAATTGTTAATAATGTAGCTAAAACTGACAATGGAGACGTTATCTGCTATTCCTGTGATGATTTCTGTTCTAAATTTTTTCCAACAAAGTACATAATCGTCTTCAGTGTTCCATTTTTTACTTTGACAGCTAGAATTCGTAACATATCACAATTTTCTTTTTTATGACTCTCTTAAATTTTAGAACTTATAAGACAATTCTGAATATAACTTGGTAAGTTTTGTGTTCTGTAAAAATGACTCTAATTCTTTCGAAGCTTAATTGGTCTAAATTGTAATATTTTACAGTTGGTCCGCTAAGTTAACGGGGTCAGAAACTTAAATGGGTGAAGCATAATTTCTTAATGGGAAAAGTGTTTATCCTTTTAAATGACATAACTTATATCCTTTCACTCTTACAAAGAAGTGGGATCTACACCTTTATTTTTTTTTTTTGTCAACTCTCTCTCCTTCTTTATCTATCTCTTTCTCTCTCTTAAAATAACATAACTTTACATTTTTTAAAATGACACACACTTTACCCTTTCTTAATATATATAAGGTAGTGTTTTCGGCTTTTAGTATTATTTGTGTAGCTAGGGGACAGGTTAGCAGATTTGTTAACCTTTATCTCCCTTATTTATCTAGTTTTGCCTTCAGTAAAAATGGGCAGATATTGCATCTCTTATATAAATATAGTACATAATTGGCATGAGATTTTGTTATGTTCTTTTCTATTAGAAGAAAATTTTTGTAATGTCCTTGTCATTAGTCTTTTCAATTCTAACTTACCTTTTCTTTTCAGGAGGAGAGATGAAGCAAGAAGACTCCTTAACGAGTCCCTGGCGACACTGGATGGCCATTAGGGCATTCTCTATCTTGCAATCATAGTATGAAATCTAATGAGCAAATTAATCTTATAAGAGAAATGAATCTTGATCTTTAGATTTGTACAAAAGGTCAAAAGATTAAAACACGTTTGCAGCTTGTGCAAGATTTATTAGTGTATGAAATCTGAACTATTACTGTATACCCTTGACTTCCAGGACGAACTTGTCAGAATGCTCTTTAAATTATAACTAATTATGGGACACTATATTTGTCAATTCCAATGTTAAATTTTGTTACTAAAAATATTAGTTTCATCATAAGGAGAGGGCCATGGTTTCCTGGTGGGTATGGTACTTTCATGCATTTATTGAATGTTAATTTTATAGTATAATGCTTAAAAATCTATCAAATATACTGTCAATAAAATGCTTAATGGGTAATGGAGTAATGCCCTAAACATCAAGTCTGATAAATGTAAGTATTGGCCATTTAAAACTCCGACCCCCACCATCACCACAATTTCCCTTTGTTTCTATCATTTTGTTCTTTTTATCAGTGTTGAGGAGGTACCCAAGCTGAAATTAATCCATGTACCATTTGAGCCTCTAATTCGTGGCCAATAAAGCCAGCCTCCTCCATAAAGATAAGTGCAGAAATCCTCGCTTCTTGAGAGAAGGATCCCCAACACGATGCGAAAAAGTTCTCATATAATTTTCATTACACAATAACATCTCCGGATTAGTTACAAATGTTGTCATGCTGAATCCATAAACAACTAATAGATATTTACGTTTTTTCCCATAAATCAAATACGAACTTAGTTACTCAAATGTTGTCTCACAGTAAAGCAAGCTGTTTTAGAAGATTAATGAAAACTATAAGCTTAACTCCTAAATATTAAGTACAATTTTTTTATTTTATATATTCACTAATTCACTGATTATCCAATTAATTCAATTCAAGTATTTTGGGATTTATTTCCCAATTTTTTTTTTTTTTTATTCTCAAACTCGAATAATAAAACCAAACTCCTTATCAATTGAACTTATTGAAAAATACTTAGTTAAGTCATTTTGAGCTTAACCTAAGTTGGCGCGTTTTAATGCCTCCAACCTATATTCCTTAAGGGGGTAAAAAAAACACATATCACGTGATGAACCTGTTCGGCACGCAAATCTTGACTTAAAAAAAGAGTAAACATCCTTTTTAGTCCCTAACAATATCCATGAAAGCCTTTTCAGTCTCTGGCAATAAAAAATGGACAAATTGGTCCCTGAAATAACAAAAAAGGGGCCACGTTCGTCCTTCTGTCAACTCCACCGTCGCGGCTCAACTAACGGTGCCCATGTGGCACGTTAGTGTGCTAACGCGGCTTGGACGCCTGCCCAGAAGGGCCATATTGGTCCCTTACAAAATGCACGGGCCCTTATTGGTCCCTGATACAATGCTTTTGCTAGACCATACTCTCTTTTTCTCCATGCCTACTGCCACGATTTTTCTTCCTCCCTCTTCTCCCTCATCCATGCCTCCACGTTATTTCATTAACATTTTCTGTAAAACAATTTCTAATATTTCAAAAAAGTAAAATGAAAAAAATCAAATACCATATAAATGTTAGATTTATTGATTAATTCACAGGCAACAAAAAGAGAAAGTTCATCCATAATTATGCATTGAATATAGCTTGTAAACACATTAAGACTAGATATCCTACCCCTTAATTTGGTGCTTCCAGAATGATGAGTTAGCTTCTTGCCCACGTAGATAACTTGTGGGAATTCTTTTCTACATTCAAACAGACATTCGAATTCATTCCTTATATCCTGTACTGCTTCCTTAAGATTCATTCTGCTACTAGCAACCGGTGTAGTTCCAAGACATTCAGTGCACTTTTCTTTTGTTTCTTCTGCCTCAGACCCCACAACTTCTCCTGCCTCAGACTCCAAGTCAAGTTCTGTTTCTTCCTCATGGTTGGCTGATAATGCATCTTCATTAGCATTTAATTGTGTAACAATGAAAGTGCCATTACCTAAGTCATATTTCATCCCAGTTTCCATTACATTCTGATCAAAAGCTGACACAGTTGAACTTTTTTCGCTTGCATCTTCTAAATCATGAATCACTCCTCTTTTCCTTACTTCTCTTTCCCATAATTCTCTTTCCTGTGCTTCTCTTTCCCGTTCTTCTCTTTCCCTTACTTCTCTTGCATCGTGATCATAACAAGACGGATGTGCGTAATCCTATGTTTTTGGTACCTGAGGAGTAGGTAAGACAGGGGCATGAGTGTGTTGGGTTTTTCGTGCGTGACAATGTTACAGTTGCAGGCTGAATGACTTATTTGCTTAATCTACTCTTTTGCCCTGGAATGAACTAAGGACTTGCAGTTAAGTGTTTTTTGAGTCGTCTGATAAGCTATTAATTCTATAGATCCTGTCTCAGTTATATTGCCGTGAAAAAAAAATTGTACTTATCGTGGTTCTACAATAATTTTTCCCCTGAATATTTGTTTCATTCCTCTCCAGGATAATTAGCAAAGTAAGCTGATCATGAACTTTAAGGAATTTATTATGTTCTCCTTTTTAATGACCGTTTTCTGTATTTGAGGTTTAAAACATGCATAAGATTTGGAGAACTTGTCAAAGTAAATAATTTTCTTTCTTTCCTTGAAGCTACTACGTTAGCAGTTTGTTTGAGATAAGTAAAACACATGCAGAAGAAAAGCTTAGTTGGCACCTAGTGTCTGGATGCAAAAACATAGCTTACCATTTTTAGTGGCTATTTGATAAAGTGAAGATGTTAATTAATAGATACTTAGTAAGAATATTTTCCTTCTTGTATCCAACAAACAAAAATAATGGTCTTGAACAACATTGAATGTTTTTGAAGATGAATAAATAAGATGAAATCATTTTGCAATTTACTATTTTATTTAATTGTTAATTACGGCTTTTACAACTTGACATATCAATTTATATCTTTGTTTTACCCCTCATTTAGTGCGTAGTAATTACTCTCGCCTTCCTCAAAGTGTTCTTAAACAACTCTTTTCTATCAACTATGGTCCTATTATCCTTTCTGAATGAGGGAGGAGTAACGTGGAGACATGGATGAGGGAGGAGAGGGAGGAAAAAAAATCGTGGCAGTAGGCATGGCAGAGAAGGAGAGTATGGTCTAGCAAAAGCATTGTATCAGGGACCAATAAGGGCCCTGTGCATTTTGTAAGGGACCAATATGGCCCTTCTGGGCAGGCGTCCAAGCCGCGTCAGCACACTAACGTGCCACATAGGCACCGTTAGTTAAGCCGTGACGGTGAAGTTGATAGAAGGACGAACGTGACCCTTTTCTTGTTATTTCAGGGACCAATTTGTCCCTTTTTTATTGCCAGAGACTGAAAAGGCTTTCATGGATATTGTCAGGGACGAAAAAGACTTTTGTTATTAAGTATGATTTTTTTATTTTATATATTCACTAATTCACTGATTATCCAATTAATTCGATTTAAGTATTTTGGGATTTATTTCCCAAATTTTTTTATTTTTTTTTATTCTCAAACTCGAATAATAAAACCAAACTCTTATCAATTGAACTTATTGAAAAATACATAGTTAAGTCATTTTGAGCTTAACCTAAGTTGGCGCGTTTAATCTACTAAAAAAAAAAAAAAGTTGGCGCGTTTTAATGCCTCCAACCTATATTCCTTAAGGGGTACAAAAAACACATATCACGTGATGAACCTGTGCGGGACGCAAATCTTGACTTAAAAAAAATAAACTGAAGTTGTATAAGCTCTCTGCGCTCGACGACCTTTGCTTGACCTGTATGCCCTATGGCCACCGCCGAGCCAATTCAGAACGGCACCGCCACCGCCTTAGAACCACTCCCTCTCGATAATGCGGCGGCAGAGGCTGACACCGTCACCGCCACCACTCCGGCTGAGAAGAGATGGCCAGGTTGGCCTGGGGACTGCGTGTTTCGTCTCATAGTGCCGGTCGGAAAAGTTGGAAGCATCATCGGTCGCAAGGGAGAGCTCATCAAGAAGATGTGCGAAGAGACTCGAGCTCGCATTCGCGTTCTCGACGGTGCTGTTGGCACTCCTGATCGAATTGTATGTGGATCTCATCTAATCTCTTTCTCTCTTAGGGTTTTGCTTCTTTCTTTTAAATTTCCTTTTGAGCTCTTTCTTTCTGGAATAAACATAAAAAAATGTATACCTAAAACTTTCGTTCTATCTTCACTACTTGCTAGGTTCCCTTTCCTATGATTCATATGTTAATGTGCTTTTGGTTCTCTTGTTTATGAAGTGGAATTTGTTTTGCTTTACTACTTATAACGTAACTTTAATTTTTGTGTCAGGTTTAATTTTTCTTTTGATTGCGCTTTTCAGTTTCGACTGTGTTTATGCGTTTCTCTCATCAAATATGTGTGTTGTAACTGGTGTTGTATTTTGGTTTTACGTTTGTTTTCCTTGTGCAACTTCAATTTTATCATAACTTCGTTGCTTTATGTGTCATGTCCTTCATTTGCTGTCATCGTCTTGCTTTCAATTCTAGTTTCATTTGGACTATAAGTGAGGCCTCTACATGGTTACTCATAAATGGTGATGTGTTATATGCCTAGAATGTCATTTAGATTCCCTTGAATCTAAAGTGAATGGAAGTTGACTGTAGTTCAGTTGTTTAGTGTGTTGCTTTACAGTGTTTAACTTAGATGAGGACCTTTATTTACTTGTGTATCTGTTTCTGTTTCTGTTTCATTTTCATACTGAATGTGGTTAGATTTTTATTTTTTATTTTTTTTGTAGGTACTCATATCTGGAAAGGAAGAGCCAGAGGCAGCTTTTTCCCCTGCAATGGATGCTGTAATAAGGGTATTCAAACGTGTCTCTGGATTATCCGAAACTGATGCTGAGAATAAAGAATCTGCTGGGATTACATTTTGTTCCATCCGTTTATTGGCGGCATCAACACAGGCTATCAATTTGATTGGAAAGCAAGGCTCATCAATCAAATCTATACAGGAGAGTACTGGTGCTTCTGTTAGAGTATTGTCAGGAGGTATGCTTCCTGTCCCACTCCCATTATCCTATTATAAATTTATGATGATCCCTCTGATTCCTTGTAGTAATTATTGATCTCTTGTGTATCCTTTCTTATGTGGACTAATTTATGTGAATCATAGTTGTTAATCCTAGATAGTGGTGCGACCACAAAGATGCTATAGCTGTGTAGCTGATAACGTAGTGGCCACTACATCAAACTAAAAAATATAATATAAATAGTTTTTAACACACACAGTTGATGCTCAAAACTTAAAAAAAATAAACACAAAAAAATAGACACATATCATTAATTTTTTAATACTTAAAAATCATAAAAGACGTGATCATTAATAATCTCAGCATAACTATTAACAATAATCATCAATAATCCAAGTCTGCAAGACAACAAAGGTGGAAAAACTGCGAAAACAGAAAGAGAAGTTGTGAACCAGAGGAAAAGTTGCTGGACTGCCAGAACTCTGCCGGAAAGGCAGCAGGCTTAGGTCGAACACAACTGGGCTGTCATGATTTGGCCAAAAAAATGCAAACAGAGACATGTGAACGGAGGCGTGAACTATAGAAACTTGGACAAAAAATGGACTCGTTTGGCTGGAAAACACTAACCCCTGCCGGGAGGGAGAGTTGGAAATCGCATTGGAGAGCAAGAGTCTGGGCAGCTGCTGGTTTTTTGGGGCTGCTAGGTTTTATTGATGAATGAAGGGTTTTTCATCGTAAAATGTCTCGGACTAAAAAATGGTTATGAAATCTCGATTTTATCCCTCAAAATTGAAAAAGGAAAAAACTAGGGATTAAGTTTGGGAAAAATAGGAACTATGGCCCTCAAGAAGAATAGCAGATGATATAGTTGTGATTTTGCCTGTGAGCAGCTGCGTTTGCAGCCACTATCTGCGCAACTAAAAACACAATACAAATATCTTCCAAGAGCTATTGTTGTCCACTATGCTGCACACTGAACTGCCACAGTTGCAGTGCAATTTGCAGCTATCGAGTATTGACTACTTTGATGTGAAGCATGCTGAATTGTATCTTTTGACACTGGTATTTGAGCTGGTTTTGTATGGAAGGTCATTGAAATGAGATTTGTCTTTTCAATGATTTACTTTTTAGATGTTGGGGTGGCATAGTTATTAAACGCGGGTAGCAGCCGACTCCAAAAACTGCTATGGTGCTATATGTTGGGGTGGGCATAGTTATCAAACACGGGTAGCGGCCGACCCTCAAGAATGCTATAGCGCTATAGCGTAACAGTAAAGTTTTATGCGTGAACCTGTTATATACTTGTATGGATATACTACACATACAAATGCTCAAAAATAAAGACATTCATTCGTAATTTAAATATATTATCACTATCATTCCAAACAAGAATTCAAGGAACATAAAAGGAAGCAACAAAACTGCATTGAAGTCTTCTGGTCATTGGCTGCCATCATCAATTTGGTGCTGAATAGCTGTAACATAGTTGGCTGGGTAAATTGCAGGAAAAACACAAAAGAGAAAAAAAAAAGATTCTAGGCCATGTGGCTTTTAGGGTTGGCTGCAAGAATTTGGAATCCAGCCAACACAGAAGAGATAAGCCACCGGAAGTTGATGGGTCTGCCTTTATAAGGGTGAAGGGTAGAGAAAACAGAGTCAATTCAAGAGAGGAGTGAGTTGCCGGGTGGGTGCTTGTGTTTCGACATTTCTCATCAGCACATGCAGCCTAACATTTGTAGATTAAGGGCTTGTTATTTAATGATAAGTGAGTTCCATGAACTAAAAGGGGAGGGAAGAACAACAGATAAAAATAAAGAGAATATACAAGTGAGTTCCATGAAATCAAGACAGCGGAAAGGAGAAACTCTCCTCTAGTTGGATAGTACTACTTTGTTACAATTTTAAGAATTATCGGTTTTTGGTTAGGAAAGAAGTAAAGAGAGAAAGATCGCTCAAGGTAAAGTATAATTGAATAGATGTAATGTGTTCCAATACCATAACCTAACAGTCTGGTTTATACTAATAATTAGATCAAGTATTCTTATTACTAGTACAAGCCCAAGCCCATGGACCATAAGTTTAATAACCTAATTGAATAAGGAAACAAATCAAGAAAGATATCCCCAATATATTCTTACAGTGTAATTTTGTGGCCAAGAAAGAAATGTCCAGTAACTATTAGAGTTATGTTATTTGTATCAATCATGTAAAAGCAAATGCTTTAGTTTTATATGAGAATATGATTATTCCACTTTCCAGTACAATTTGTGTTTAATGCTTTTGTCTTATTGGATCTGTAATCCCTATCCTATGGTTAGCATCAACTTAATATATTAATTTCTTTGTATCCATCAACATATGTGTATTATGAAGAGACATTGTTGATAGGTAAATTTAATTATGCCCACAACTTATGTATTCTTCATTGTAATCTGCATATAAGTAAGCTTCACCTACTTTTGAATAATAATTACATTTTCGGGATTAAAATAAGACCTCTTCCAGAATATTTCATGCAGATACCTGGTAGGACCCCTGTAGTCTAACTATTCATTTCTTAGTTTCACTCTCCTTGTTAAAGTTGGATGCAACGGTACTAATGTTTATGAAAGTATCTTTTCCCTTCTTCCATCAGAGCATGGCACTCCAATTAGCATGCTGTCATTTAATCTATAATATATTATTTTAATGCAAATCATTTTCATGAAGAGGAGGTGCAACTTTATGCTTCCACGGATGAGAGGATTGTGGAACTGCAGGGAGAAGCCTTGAAGGTCCTTAAAGCTCTGGAAGCAGTAGTTGGCCATCTGAGGAAGTTTTTGGTTGATCATAGTGTTCTTCCCCTATTTGAGAAAACTGTAAGCTTGTTATTTGCCAAATTTCTAATTAGCAAAAAATATATATTTTAGGGTTTCTATCTGCCCTTCAACTTTGTATGGGATAGGATTGTGCATGGCCTCTCTGATTTTCTGCTGATGGCTATTTCAAGGGAGTTTCCATTTCAGATATGCATTGAGATTGGGAAGCTTTACCGCATCTTTAATTTTTTTATTTCTCAGATGTGTTTTGCTTTTTATGTTTTGGAGGATTTCTTATCCTTCTCATAGATGTACTTTCCGCGCTCTTTTTTGTTTTTCTGGTAAATTTTCTTTTACATATAAAATAGTTTGGCTTTAAAGTTGATACCAACATATATTCTGTGTTGGACTGCTATTTTATTTTGTTGATTAGATGAATATCATCTAAGAAAATGAGAAATATATTATTTTCTGGTTTTTATTGTATATTTACACCATTATATGTGAATTCTCGGTTGTTGTAGTGCAATGCGCCAATCTCACAAGACCGACAAGCAGAGGCTTGGTCTGACAAATCATTGCTGACTACTTCACAAACTAGCATTTTTTCTGATATTCCTCTTTCAACGAAAAGGGATACTGGCTTTGCTGATCGCGAAAGCGAGTTGGACTCATTAATTCCTTCCTCTACTTTGTCTCTCTATGGGCAAGATTCTTCACTTTCTGGTGTTCGCTCTTCTGTTCTGAGTCGTGTTGGTGCTCCTATTGTTACTACGGTTAGTTATTTTAACCACTCCCATATTTCCCGTGTATTGGTTCACATGAAATTTCCTTGAGAATTAGACTTATGTCATTGTTTGCCTCTATTTTGTCAAATTTTACCAGTAGTATCAAAAGAATTTATATTTCATTGTTAGATATGAAACCATTTATGAGTTTTCACCCTTAAGCTTTTGAGATAATTAGTTTTGGATATGGTAATAAAGTCTTTTTTATCATGTGGTCGAGAGTTCAGTTCTTGTTGCTCCTTTTTTCAAAATAAAAGTTGAATTTAAGTATGTGGTAGGTGAGTAGTGCATTATCCACACTGTCAAAAGGGTTTTTGCATGAAAGGTGGTGTTAGATACAAAATTATTCATCACCATTCACCCAAAAACTGACAATTATAATTATCTAACAGGTTTTTATGTAGGCTTTTTTTAAAAAAAAAAACATTTTACCGGTCTATATTTTGGATTCCAAATGACATTAATTTGTGGCTTTTTTTACCTATACTCCTTCACCTCTTAATCCCATGATCATCTGGGTCTAGGCCAATTTATTATCTGTGTATTTAAAGTGTGTCACAGCCTATAATGTATATCAACTTCTTGTGCTGTGAGCCGAAAGTATTTAAATGTTTTCTCCTACTTCACTCTTCTTTATGTTTTGTTTATTTATCTCTTCTGTTGATAGTCATGGTACCCCTCCCTCTAATTGTTTCCACTATCAGGTAATACAAACGATGCAAATACCGCTATCCTATGCTGAGGATATTATTGGTATTCAAGGTAGTAATATTGATTACATTCGACGCGCTAGTGGAGCCATTTTGACTGTGCAGGAGAGCAGGGTGCCTGATGAAATCATTGTGGAAATAAAAGGCACCTCATCTCAGGTTCAAATAGCACAACAATTGATTCAGGTAGGAGACTTCAGAGGGCCTTTTCTTCTAGGAAAAAGAAGCAATTGTTTTCTGCTTCTGTTCCTCCTGTATGATTGTCAGATATGCATAAGCATTTGTGCATCCTTGGACAGGGTGGTAGTTAGTATCAATACATGAGGGGTTTTTTCTTTACATATTTCTTTTCTAGTTGCTCATTTTGTAGCTATTAGCGCTTCACTTGCTATAATGTTTTAGGAACACTCACTATTACTTGATTTCCTCACCCTCATGTTCTGGCTAAAAACTCTTATCACTTAAAATTTACCTTGATAGTGCAATATGAGGGTTGAAAGAAAGGTAGAAAGGAGAATGAAAAGCGAGACAAAATAAATTCAATCCTGTTTATAGGGAAGTAGGAAATGCAAGATGATTTCAGGTGTCCTTTTAGTTCTTTATATATGTTAGAAGCCAGATGAAAGAATGGTAATTTGATTCATAAATATCTCTATAAACTTATGTGGAACATTTTTAGTGGACATCTTACTATATGACTATTTTGTTTGGAAGTTAGTAGTTGGGTTTTCCTTTAATTGGACCTGAATAGGCTATCCATTGGAACTTATTTTTGGCTGTGGCGGATGGGATAGGACTAACTTATCAAAGATAGTATCCATTCATGAAGGGAATATATTCATGCACTTGACAAAATTGAGCATAAGATGTGAAGTTTTCACCTTGTTTTTTGTTGACAGACATGAGTAGGGTACTTTTTTTTTTGAATAAATTCAAAGGTATCCTCCGGCCGTAACCGAAGACTAATCCCCATCGAGCACCGTCGGACACTTTCGGGGGTGGCTCTCCCAAATCATTTTTTTTTTCACTCCCAGGGCCGATGAGTAGGGTACTTACCATCTGGAACAGTGACCAAAATGTCACTGTTCACCAAGTTTTTTACTTACATGCCACGCGAACAATGTTATTTCCCAATCTGCCGCGGGGGCAACTTCGCTACCCGGTGTAGCGAACTCGGTTTGCTGACGTGTCACGTTTCTAGTGGACACCCAAGTTTGCTACACGGCCCAATGTAGCGAACTTCATACTTTTTTTTTTAACTTGGTACTTGTTATCCACTAGAAATGTGACACGTCAGCAAACCGAGTTCGCTACATGGGGTAGCGAACTTGCCCCCGTGGCAGATTGGGAAATAACATTGTTTGCGTGGCATTTAGGTAAAAAACTTGGTGAACAGTACATTTTGGTCAATGTTCCTTACCATCAGGGGTATAATTTGTAGTGGAACAATTGATTGATTTTGCTTTTCCTGACAGAAATTCCATCCTGTGTTGCAGGAAGTCATAAGCAATCACAAAGAACCTGTCATTAGCAGTTACGGCAGGTTAGATGCAGGTCTGAGGTCTTCATACCCTCAGTTGGGCAGTACATCACGCTTCTCATCTTCATTGTCCTCACAGCCACACACAGGTTATGGAGCTTCTGGCTTAGGAGACTACAGTACTTTCAGACTTTAAATTGGTCGCCCTATATTCGAGGGCATTTGGACTAGTTTCTTCCTAATTGGGTCTGATTGGAGAGGATTAACGCTTGAATGTATTATGAAGCCTCAGAAAAGCACTTTTTTATGTCATCTGATATCTCCTTGTGTCATGAGTAATTCTCGAGGTGGCCAATAGTTCAGAATTGCCATAGAAAATGTAATGAAATATTAGCGATTTTAATTATGTTTGTTTTGTTGTGTAAATGCTCATGTGAAACTTGAGTATTCTGTTATTTTAGGTTTGCAGTGCCAAATACTGATACTTTTTTGGCACTAACTTTTTTTTTTTTACTTGATATTCTGTTATTTAATTTAGGTTTGCTTTACCAAATACAGTTACTGTTTTTTGGCACTATCATTGTTTATATTTGGGTCCCTTCATTGTTATTGAACTAGCTGTAGTAGATGCACTTGGGTGTAAATATCTTCTCAAAACTCCTTGGAGGACTGGCATTATTCTGTATTCCATAAACACACTTGGCCATTGGTTTCCTCACGAGAACAAAACTTTTACTTCATCTCATGTATGTTAATAAGCATTGGGAAATGGGATATGTTAAACTGTGTTCCGCGGTTAGCTCAGTTAACTTGATGTATTCGATGCAGAATTGCGTCAGATTCAGTCAGAATGATCGGCATCATATCATACGTTTTCTTTAGGGAGTTGATTTTAGGAAGGGAAGGAAAGGAAAGGAAAGGGAGGGTTTTAGTAAGCTCTCCCCTTGTTTGGGAGTTTAAAAGAAGGAGGGGAAGGAATTGGAGGTTTTTACTAAACCCTCTTTCTTCCTAAAATTAAAGTTCCCCCAAATTGGGGGTTTAAGGGGGAAATATAAAAAATTACTTATCTTACCTTAGCATTAAAATGTAAAAATTACATAAATGTGAATTATCTTTAAACATGACATTATTAGAAAAGACTCAAATACCGACAAAATCTATCGACAAAAAATATTTCGTCAAAAACAGTGATAATTTTTTTGATGAAAATCATATACGTCAAATTTTTTTCGTCAAAACTAAATACGAAACAAGATTTTGTCATAATCACTGACATAAATTTTTTACGAAAAATATTTCCCTCAAAATTTGAAACTAAAAACATTTTTGCAAAAAATTTTACAATTTTTTTTTGTCAAAATTCTTTACGGAATTTAAATTTCATCAAAATATTTCACAAAAAAACATATTCATTGAAATTCTTGATGAAAAATATTTCCATCAAAATTTTCAATGAAACACATTTCCATAAAATAATTTGCAGGAAAAAAATTTCATCAAAATTCTTTACAGAATTTACATTCCGTTAAAAGTTTTCGACGGAAACATTTTCACTAAATTTTTTGACAAAAAATTTCCGTCGAATATTTAAGGAAACACATTTCAACCGAAAATTTTCGACGGAAAATATTTTCGTCAAATTTTTTGATAAAAGATATTTCCATCAAAATTTCCAACGTAACACATTTTTGTCAAAAAATTTCAACAGAAATTTTTTCCGTAAAAAAATTTGACAAAAAATATTTCGATTAAAATGTTTGACGAAAAAAATATTCTTTCAAAATTCTTTACAAAATCTAAATTTCGTCGAAAGATTCGAATGAAACATTTCCCTCAAAATTTTTTACAAAACAATTTCTGTCAAAATTTTCATCAGAACACATTTCCATCGAAATTTTGAACGGAAAATTTTCGTCAAAATTTTTGAAGAAATATTTTTTTCGTTTAAAGCATTTCATGGAGGAAACCATTTTCGTCAAAAGTTTTGACAGAAACTAAATTTCGATAGAAAATCTGATTTTGTAAAAATTTTCATTGGAGAAAAAATTTCGTTGCTTCTCGATGAAGATTATTATGATGAAAAATAATTTTGTGACAATTTTGGTAACTTGCAGCGTAAAAATTTCATTAAAAATATGATCTTTTTTAATATTGTGAAAAGTACACAAATAATTTTGTTTAGCAATTTTAAATTTAATTTAATTTGTAAAGTATAATAATTGTATTAGTTTAAAAAAAAGGTAAAATGGTAAAAATATCTGATTGACCCTCCATTATCCTCCCCTTCCAATTTTTTTGACTCCCAAACAAGGGAAGGGGACACCCTCCAATTTCCTCCCCTCCCTCTCCCTTGGATCTCCTTTCTTTCCTTCCCCTATAAACTCCCAAACAAAGCCTTAGTATTGTTAAATGCAATTTATATTGCATTCCTTGTTTTTAATCACGTACATCTGAGCTTATAGAGCTTCAACGTTCAAATTAAATGTGTGAGCATATGATAAACAACTGTTCATGTGTATGTGTATGATGTATCCTGGTAATAATTTTTCCTTTTCGCCATTCATGAAATGCCTTGGTTATGTTTTTTGTTTTCCTCGTACAAGATTTTAGTCTCGTGTACTTCACAAACAATCAAACATCGCTTCACAAAAACAGTTGTACGAGGAAGTTGCTTATGGTTGAGCTATTAAAATGGTGACCATGTGTTTTTTCCCCCCTCTAGCTTTCAAATTTTTTTTTTCTTACAGCTTGTAAGTGCGACATTCTCTGTTTTTTTATTCCCTACTGGTACAGATGAGTGTGTCATTCTTACCGAGTCTCACACTTTCTTTAATGGTAAATTCTTTCTATTTGTACAATTTGGGAATTCGATCATTTCATCTTAAGATTTTACAGGTGATGATGAAATTTTGTATTTATTTTTTAATTTATAAATTGGACAATACTTTTCTTATATGGCATGAAAAAGCACTTCTCGTGCCATATATAGAGATTTTAGTTTTCATTTTCATTTTCTTTTTTTAAGTATGGTATCCACTAAAATTATGTCTATGATAGAAAATTACTATCCCTTAGTCCATTATCCCCTATAAATTTTAATTGGATTCATTTATT
This sequence comes from Gastrolobium villosum, assembly GCA_032173675.1. Taxonomy (NCBI): domain Eukaryota; kingdom Viridiplantae; phylum Streptophyta; class Magnoliopsida; order Fabales; family Fabaceae; genus Gastrolobium; species Gastrolobium villosum. Next base: position 26,172 of record JAVKPL010008339.1, on the reverse strand, counting down.
TAATACTAAGAAATAAAGAATTAGGCACCCAAGTTTTCACCATTATAAAATGGGTTGGATTTTTCTACGATCAATTTAAATAACTTATCTATATTGAACCCAAAACGAAGTCGTTTTAAGGTGAAAATCAAGATATTTTTGTAATTATAATTTATTTTAGGGATTAATAGTCTTTTTCTTTATAAATTTTTTTAATTTTTCAACCCAAAATAACATTATTTTAGAAACGAATATAGATAACTTATCTACTATAAACATTAAATCCTTATAACATTCACTTCCGTACAATATTTAAAAATAAAATTTTTCAATCTTCGTTCACATTTCCAAGCCTTTTCCACTAGAATACATTCAATACAAACAGGAGACGTATCAAGCAAGCCGTTAAAGAAAGAATTTGGTTTCACTCGCGAACTCACTACACTCATAATAACATAACAGAGCCTTGGCGGTTTCTCCTACCAAATTCCAATTGAAAACGGAACTGAACAAACCTCACGGCACCGCGAACTGCAAATGACGGAGCAGACGAAGTTCAGCGTCGTCTGCAGCTTCTTCAAATGGACACAGGGAAGCAAATCGCCGGCGAAGAAGCGCTCCAAGTTCCGCAAGTTCCTCGACTCCTTCTGCAAAGACGGCAACTACTTCCCCGCCATTCGCCTGATTCTCCCCAATCTCGATCGCGAGCGTGGCTCCTACGGCCTCAAGGAGTCCGTGCTCGCCACCTCCCTCATCGATGCTCTCGGCATGTCCAAAGACTCTGACGACGCTCTTCGCCTCATCAATTGGCGTAAAGGCGGTGCAAAAACCGGTGCCAGTGCCGGTAACTTTGCACTTGTTGCTTCCGAGGTTCTCTTCCTTCTTCTCTTTTAGGGCTCTTTTTTGTGTGCGCATGATATTTTGGTAACGATTGTTGCTCAGAATGAAACTTCATTGTTTTTCGTTCTGAAACAGGTGCTGCAGCGTAGGCAAGGTTCGGCTTCGGGTGGATTAACAATAAAGGAGTTGAATGACTTGCTTGATCAGTTGTCTTCGAGTGAAAACAGGTGCGTAGTTTGAATACTTCGTCTCTTTATATCTGCTTTGTCTTTAGTCCCTTGCTTTTGTATCTGAAAATGTTTACCACATGATGTAACATCTTCTAAAATTTTGATAGAGGGGAAAATAATAAATTTTTTTTTAAAAAGAAATTGGTGAAATATAGATAAAGAAAGAATGTACTTTGAAGTTAATTTGAAAAAGTTGTAATCTCCACCAGAAAAAATTGATGCTGCAAGAAATTCTCTTTCAATATCCCTTTATGATTATGAGCATTGAGGTTTGTGAAAATCTGTCTATCAGCTCAATTAGTCTAAGATCAAGCGGCCAGAAGATTACGCCATTGTTCTGTGTTTTTGTTTCCTTTGTTTTGTTGTTTTAGGAGGATCTGTCGTCCTCCTCTTATATGCTTCTCTTCTTTTTCTTGAAAGAATTTTATTTTATTCAAAAGAACTCATTTCATGAATTTTCAGGATAAGTACATTATAGTAAAGGGCCGACCCAGTTCAAATACCCACTTCGTGAGTGTCTGGGGAAGGGAATACTCTAGGCAGCCTTTCCCCTGCTTTTTGCAGAGAGGCTGATTCGAACCCGCGACCTGACACACCACGGCAAGCAAGCTTACCGCTGATCCAAGCCGGCCCTTCAAGTACATTATAGTAAAACAAGACTTTTTCTTCCATTCAAATTTGAAAATATATTAACAAGGAAAAGTAGTCTCAATTACTTGTAATTTGTTTATGCATCTCCAGTCCATAGGAAAGCCTGGCTACAAGCTGTAGCTCTAGCTATCTAGGTTTTCCATCCTCCCTCACCATCTCCTATGGAGAGCTAGGTTCTAAAGAGAGCATTATAGTCACTTCCCAAGTATAGCAGAATTAAACTCTCTTAATATTCTAATTCGGTAATCCCTAATCCACATTTTTATGGTACTTTGCAGCAAATTTCTTCTCAATTGACTAGATGAAGTTCTTGCTCCTTGTCCATTGAAAATAAAAACAACAAATAATAGATAATAAAGGTGAAGGAGAAAAGAAAAACCTGCTGCTTTTTCTTCAATCTCCTAGATGCTAGGGATGAAAAGTGGAAAAAGTCCCAAAGTAAATGGTCAACTTTGATATGGGCTAAGAGGGTCTATTTATAAGACTCCTTTTCCTTCTTCCAAAAATACCCTCGGACTGCACCGTGTTTCTTTCCCACAAACCGGCGCCGGGTGTGGCGCTGGTCAGCGCCACGCTTCTGCCAAATTGCAAAGTCTTCAAGAGATCCGGCGCTAGTTGGCGCCAAAGCGGCGCCACTGCCTTGAACTATTTTCCAAGAGATCCGGCACCACTATGGCGCTAGTCGGCGCCGCCTGTATATCACCGCTTCAAGTTCGGATACTGGCGCCAGTGAGCGCCGTTGTGGCACTACTGGCCGCCGCTTCACTGTGTCAATTTCTTCAAGTATCCGGTGTGCAATTCGTAAACTGGCCCGGGTCTGCGCTGTGTTGCTGGAACTTGTAGTGTGCTACACCCATGTGGAGTTGCGTTAACAGGCTTTTTATAATTTTCATTCTTTTTCCTGTTAAAATACAACCAATAGGTGAGAAATATCATTAGCATAGAAGAATCAATATAATAAGCAAATATGTATTTAAATTGCTCTTTTATTACTTAATTCTTATAATTTCCAGCTTATAAAACCATATTTGCCAGAGGCACATCACTTCCCTTTTTTGTGAAGCTTTTACTCTAGGTGTGCTACACATGAAAATATTTTAAAGTATATTGAACCAGAAGACCTTATCTCCGTGCATTCCTATCTGACATGTGGCTATTGTGCTTTTAGTTTTTTGTGGTGAATTGGTGATGTGAAAATATTCTCATGGTTGTTAACTTCAGGCTTCACCATTCTGTATGTTAGTTTTTATTTAACCTGATTCTTGTATGGGGTAACCATGGTTACAGGGCTCAGAAGACTTTGGTTCTTTCTACCGTTATACAAAAGACAAATGCGCAGGAAATGAAGTGGATTATCATGATAATCCTGAAAGGTGTTTTATCATTTACGCCTTGAATTGACTTGATTCCTTAAATTAGATTTGAGCATTTAACTAAGTTTTGTCACAGATCTAAAGCTGGGAATTAGTGAAAAAAGCATTTTTCATGAATTCCATCCAGATGCCGAAGACTTGTTTAATGTTACATGCGACTTAAAATTAGTTTGTGAAAAGCTAAGGGATCGGAATCAGCGTCATAAGCGGCAGGTTAGTTGTGATTTAGAAATTAGTTTTGGAACTCCATATAGCTTACGATGATAGTGATTGTTATCTTCTTTATTCTTTTAACTTGGGCTCCGAATGAGCAAAGTTGAGCTGAACACTAGCATTCCCAAACTTGTTTAATTAAAATATCCTACGCATGACCTTTAGTTTAGCTACAATTTATGCTCGGTCCAAACTAGTATATGCTTTGCTTGCCTCTACTTCATTATTTTGTAATTGTTTACTTCAGTTATTTTTCTTCAATCTTCATTATTGCCACTTTCCTTCCCACTTGATATCATTTTCCATCGCTAAGCTGGTCAGATTCTTCTATATTGCCTTTTCCATAAATATTGCTTTTGATGTTACTTGATTTGGTTGATTAATTGATACATGTCAATCCCTAAAATTAGGGGATTTCATTTTGTAATGTTTTCAACATAAATCCATAAGGATGAGAGGATTTCTCTCTTGAAATTCCTAATCATCAAAGGTTTGAAGTTGGTATGTAGAGCCCAAGTTTCCTTTGGTTGTGAATCCGATTGATCACCATAATCGATGGCTGAACACCTAAGAAAGGGCTAACTATCGTTCGTCGACAAACACATCTTGAAACTTCTTTGAATGTGCTCTCGTGCTCCTTCTTACAAAATGTCTTCTTTCTGTGTATGTAATCCACATGCTGCCCTGTGAACAACATTTCGTGACGGGTCTTCCCCCGTCTCTTGGTTGGTGGTTTTTGCTCCTATTTGAACCTCCATAGGAATAAATTGTTTCCTTTCTCTCTCTTGACTTGTATGTCATATTTGTCTTTCGTCACCTCTTAATCTTCAAGGATGCTACGCCATTTCATCCAACCAACTTTGATTCTATGGTTTACATCCTCATCAATTTCTCCCTTTTTTTGCAAAATTGATCGCAAAAATCTAAAAGTATCTTTCTTGGTTATCTCCTGTCCAAACAAATGCATGGAATCTTGATCTCCATCTCTTGATGAAGCAAACTCACATTTCATATAGTGTCTTACTCTTACTCCGACATAGTGTAACAACTCTAGTTTTTTGTTAACACCGGTCGTAGTCTCATCAATTAGTACAATATCATATGCAAACAACATACACCATGACAACTCGTCTTTGATACCTTTTGTTAGTTTATTCGTGACTAAGGCAAAAAAATAAGGACTCAAAGAAGAATCTTGGTGTAAACCTACTTTGATAGGAGAGCTTCGCTCAAAAGCTAGTTTGTAAGGTACGAGAGCCCAAAGTCCATATAAATCCCACACCAGAACATTATGTTTCCGATGTGGGACTCCAAATCTCATACCTTACAAGTTACAACTAGATCGTAACATCTCATCACGCTCCGCAGACTTAGCGCCCATGACTCACCAGTCACGCCGCTCGATTGCAACTGATAGACATGGTGAAAGATCTGATACCAGTTAATATGAACCTTGGGAGAGCCTCACTCCAAAAGCTAGCTTGTAAGTTAGGAGAGCCCAAAGTCCATTTAAACCCCACACCAGAACGTTATGTTTCCAAGGTGGGACTTCAAGTCCTATACCTTACAACTGGATCGTAACATTATCCCATGATTTCGGGATTAACCAAACCCATTAATCCTTGGAATTTTAATTTCAGATTCCATGGTCTCTCTTTAAATTCTTCAATCTTTTCAAGTGTCTATAACCTGGCAACACTCAAAATTACAAATCAAGACTTGCTCTCGTTTCTAAATAAAGCTCAGTTCACCATTGAAACAATCACGTTGATATTGGCCGGTGGTAACCTTGAAAAGGTGGTGGGCAAGCTTGAGAACATGTATATGGTGTTTGTTATCCTTAGTCTTCATTAAGATTTTAAATATGTTCAGAGTCAACTTCTGGAAAATTATACTATCCTTGCGATGGAGGAGTTCATCGATCGTTTGCTGTGAATGAGATTGCCTGAAATTGGATCTCTCAAAACAGTTTTAGAAAAGATCCTCTTTGGAGAAATAATCGCCTTATTTGTGAACTCTAATGATCAATTACCAGATATCCTCACCAATCTCTCCAAGGCCAAAGGGGAATGTACATACATAACATGCTTGATGCATATGATTTATATATCCCATCTTGAGGAGTGTTGATATTACTAGATTTAGTTGATATTAGTTGATATCTTTTTTAATTAAAATAGGACATAGTATATACATCTGCTGTAAATAGATGTGTTAATCCCTAAAATTAAGGGATTTGGTTTGGTAATTTTTTAAATATAAATCCCTGAGGCTGAGAGGGTTTCCCTTAAGCGTTTCCTAATTATCAAAGGTATGAAGTATTGCCATGGAGAATAAAAATAGAAATATAAATGGAAAGTTTCCTAACTGCATGTCGCTTCTTATATATGCTTTGTGGGAACAATCTTAAATCTTCCTTTCTTCTTCTTCTTCTGTAGGACATTGAAGTTGGAAAAGCTGTGCGCCCTCAATTAGCTAAGAGAGTTGCTAATGCAACTGAAGCATGGAAGAAGGTTTGCTTCATTAAGCCTTTTAATCATGTTGCATATGCCTCAAACAAATCACCTTTCATTGTTATTCCTTTTTTCGGCAATGGGAACATTTTGCCACAGTCAGGGTTTAAAACCACTGGTTGGACCTCCCACCCCTGAAGTGGCATGCTACTTGACAATCGGGTTCTGAGGTTGTGTTCATTTATTCTATGTATAAGAGCAATTCCTTTTTAATGTCTTTCTCTTTTGTTTTCTTTTATCTTAAATGGCTAAGATTTTAATGAGATTTTTTTATATTATTATTAATTATTTCTTGGCTGAAACTGTAATATTTACTGAGTAAAGGAAGAGATTGTTAGTAGCAAGTCCCTAATTAGGAAGGTGTATGTGAGGAGAAATAAGAATGGACCTAATGATTTAGATGGGCTAGGCCTTGTTAGTATAAGAAGTTATGGCTAATTCATATTGTTAGATAGAGTAGATAGAGTTATTTGTTTTTAATTGATATTGTTAGTTATAGTAGGAAGGGCCGGCTTGGCTCAGCGGTAAGCTTACTTGCCGTGGTGTGTCAGGTCGCGGGTTCGAATCAGCCTCTCTGCAAAAAGCAGGGGAAAGGCTGCCTATAATATTCCCTTCCCCAGACACTCACGAAGTGGGTATTTGAACTGGGTCGGCCCTTTATTGTTAGTTATAGTAGATAAAATTACTTGTTATTAAGAGATATGGTTAGATACAACAGCTAGGATTTCGTGGTACTGGGGATATTTCTCTAAAGGATCACTAGTTAGGATATAAGGAAAAATGGGGCAGAGAGGAGGCATTATTGAGTGGAAAACATTGTGTGTGTGGGAGAGACTAGGCTCGCAAATTTTTGGGGGACAGCCACTTATAATCACTCTTTCTCTTCCTAACCTTGGGTTTTCCATAAATACTGGGGGAAGGGCAATCTTATTAATAAAATCTTCTGTTTTTCCTTGGGTAGTCCCTAAATTCAGAACCTATCAGTCTCCTTTCTTTCGTTTCCTCCTTCCTTACCTAAACCTTATAATGTCAACATCAATGACCACCTATTCCAGCACAAAGTAGTTGAGGACTGTAACAACTATATCTAAAACTGTCCGATGAATAAAATGTATGATTTCATGCAAAGTGAATTTATTAGTTTGAAATTTTATTACTCAATTTTATTGTTTCGTACGTTTCTCTTTTATTTAGCTTCATGGGAAGGAAGTGCTTGTTGAGTGCAAATTTGATGGTGACCGTATTCAAATTCATAAAAATGGAACAGAGATACATTTCTTCTCAAGGTAAGTGCATGTGTATTTTGTAATTAAATGTAATTTTTTTACTTCAGACTGTAGCCCTTCCACCTCAGGAGGATTCTTGCTTTTATGCCACCTTCCCAGTCTCTGTGTGTTATTTCGTATGATTAAACCCCAAGAGTGCTCAGTGAATCGGTTTATGTTTATATGGCATCTTTTACCTGATGTAACATGCTATGGCAGTTGTTCTTATTTTTTGTGGTTTTTTCATTTGCCTGCATATTTCTGAAAATGTTATACTTTATACACTTTATTTTTACATATTCCCCCAGATAGGGCTTCTCTTATTTACATTTGTGTCCACTTTTGTAGGAATTTTCTTGATCATTCTGAATATGCACATGCGATGTCAGAAATCATAATACAAAATGTTCTTGTAGAAAGGTGAACATTTATTTTGTCTTTCATGTATTACAATTTTGTTTATTTTGAATAATTTGTATCCCATTCTTTTATTCTCTTTGATAGGCAGGATACATGCAACTATATATATATATATATATATGCAAAGGGGATGGTATGGTTTGGTTCTATTTTTAAAATTAAAATATCAAGAAATCTGAATAACCACGAATGAGATAAAGAACACTCAAGGATACAATATCCACCACCAAGAGTGCCATAAAACTAAATTTGTTTACGCCCACCTCATTTGTATACAAAATGCACACCAGTTGATATAGAGCAAGATAGGTTGTCAGTAGAGGCCCGTAGCGCTGCTAAACCGCTACAGTCGCGGGTAGCGATGGCCGCCCACTACAACCGCGACGTGACGTTGGCCGGTAGTGGAAGGTAGCGAGCGGCGTGTACAGGTGTGCAACATGTTGCTGCCCGCTATATGACATTGATTGTGGAATTATGTGTTTGGTTTTGTGGAATTCATTGTTCATTTGTGTTTAATTTTGGATCCTTTCTTTATGTTCCTTGTATTTGACATTGATTGTGGATTTATGTGTTTGATTTTGTGTGATTTCTTATGTTTGAGCATTTATATTTGTGTAGTATTAGACTGTTAGTATAATATATGTAGAATTAATACTTCACCGTAGCGGCAATACCGCCACCCGCTACACCACTATACCATTTTCGGGGTCTGCTGCTACCGGCCGCTAACTGCTACTGACAAGTATGAGAGTAAGAAGCACGCAAAGGAACACACAAGTTAAGTGATACAGCAAAGAATGGGAAGAAGCTCAGGCTAATGGCATGTTGGATTTTAATTATTTTGGAGAAAAAAATCTCATTGATTTTTTTTTAAAATCTCCCAGTAAGATTTTAATTATAAGCTGTTTTGAATACAAAATAAGCTAATCTAAACGCATGCTAAATCTTAAAGCATGTATGTCCCTTGTGGTTTCTCTAAATCTGCCATTCAGATTCTTGCTGTCTTAAGGAGGTAATAAGAAATATTTCTTTGAAGGTTGAAGGCCATCAGATCTAGGAATTGCTTACTTCGATAAACATACTTGAATCCATGATTAGATATTGATTACAAATTGCTTACCATAGATATTGATTGCAATTACACAGTAGGCAGCATACAACAATGATACCTGAATTGGTGTGTCACTGTGTTGATAGAGATTTCTTGGTTCTTATTGTATCATTGAGATAGCAATTGCCTATAGGAAGCATATCAGTTATGCAGAAAAGACATGTAACATGATTTCAAACTAAGCCAGACTGTCATATTTTCCTTTCTTCTGCTTTCAGTGTCTCTCTTTTTATTTTTTTTTGGTTATTTTTGGCTAGCATTGTTCTCTGCCATGTTCCCTTCTTTATATTTAACAAAATTTCTTCATTGATGCAAAAAAGGAGTCAAACTATATTATTATTGGAAGGGGATTCCTCCGGTTGGTCTTTTTTATTGCCTAGAATGTGCAATATCCTGATAACTTTAATTCTTGAGTTTCAAATTTCCATGCATAATGCACATCCTTGACTATTACTTGTGATGATGTGATCACTACCCCCCCCCCCTCTCTCTCTTAAATAGCTTATCTACCTTTTTTTTAAAAAAAAAACTTATGATATTTAGGTGCATACTTGATGGCGAAATGTTGGTCTGGGATACATCCTTGAATCGATTTGCCGAGTTTGGGTCAAATCAGGAAATAGGCATGTACTTTAATTTGGCTTAGTCACCTTAAAACTTTTAATTCTCAGTAGCACTTACTATTTTCTGTTCTTGGCAGCCAAGGCAGCAAGGGATGGTCTTGATAGTGATAGACAGGTTCTCTAATTTTTCATCTTCTTTATTTTGGTTTTGTATAGAAACTATCAAGTTCAGTTTTAACTTTGTATAAGTCCGTTCATGATGCAGTTATGCTGTATCCTTGTATCTGAACAGTTCAACTATTAGTTCCACCTATGAGGAACTTCGACATGGTTTTGGTTTCAATGGAAGAATAAGTATCTAAAACTGTATGTTATGAAAATTTTCTAATGCAATAAAAATTTATACTGCTATGCCTTGACTTGGAGTGGCTAGATGTTGCATTTGATATCCTTTATTTTGGAGATACTAGTGTTATTCACCAAACTTTGAAGGAAAGGCATGAGATTCTCCGGAAAGTTGTGAGGCCAATGAAGGGTTGTTTGGAAATTTTAGTACCTCATGGTGGTCTCAACAGTCATCGTTCTTCTGGTATGATTTTCTGAGGAGAAATTTGTCTTGTGATGAGTAATTAATTTAAAGAAATAATCTTTCTCCTTGCATATTGTAAAATAAAAGGATTGGTAAAATACTTGAGGAACTCCTCAACAATCCCGTTCTATTTATTTAGGATTTAGAATCTCTAATAATTGGAAATTACAAATCAAATCAAATCCTAATTAATTACATAATATACAATTCCCAAATTGGAGAGATAGGATCTATTTCCCTTAATTGAAGATACTATCCAACACTCTTGTTAAAGTTGGAGCATACTTATCTTATGCATCAAACTTGTTACAAGATGAAATGTATTCGAGGTTCCAAGAACAACTTTGTGAGGATATCAAATAGCTGATCACTAGAATTAAATAATTCAATGATGATTTCCTAGAAAAGAACTTTCACCCTGATAAAGTGATAATCATTATTTGTATGCTTGGTCCTCTCGTAGAAGTCTAGATTTGATGCAATGTATAAAGCTGGTTTATTATCACAATATAGCTTCATATAATCAATGTTTCCCTGCTTCAACTAACAAAGTAACTGCGTAACCCATATAGGTTCACAAGTGACCATTAATGTGGCTCTATAATTAAATTTTGCACTGGACCACAAAACAACATTTTGCTTCTTGCTTTTCTAGTACACAATATTACTACCAATAAAGACACAATATCTTGAATTAGATCTCCTATCAATTGGCAAACTAGCCTAATTAGCATCAAAGTATCCCACAACTTAAGCATTACCCTCATCTTCATACAACAATCCTTGATTTGAATCATTTTTTTTTTGTACATGAATCATTTTTAATATATTGTAAGGTTTGTACCACATCATTCCAATAATCAACACACAAACATTGCATGAATTGGCTCACTATATTGACTGCAAAATAAATGTCTGTTTTGGATAGTCTAAGGTAGTTTAGCTTCCATACTAAATCTTCTATTCTTGTCAGGATTCAAATATGGTTCTCCTTGATCTGTTATTAGCTTGTTCAGATCCATTTGAGTTGTCAAAAGGTTTGGAGTATGTTATACCCAGTTCTTTCAATGTATCCAAAGCATACTTTCTCTATGAAATTACAATATCATCCCTTGATTGAACTACCTCAAGACCAAGAAAGTATAAAATTCCCAAGAGGAATTGTACATTTGTAGGACAAGTTATCTGGGTAAGCTCTGCTACCAAATCATTCTAACTTGGTATCGGAGTAGGTTTCGACCTCTCTCTGTTAGGGAAACGCAATTCCATTGTCCAATGGTCTTCTTCCTTGCCATGCCTTAGTATTGGAAAATCATTCTTGCCATTCATCCTTTCAACAATCCACCACCACGTCACATCTCCTTCCAGCAGTAGTTCCACATTTTTAAGCAAATTTTCTAGCTGTTGACCACTGGATTTAGAGAGGCTCCTAAAGTCAGGCCAACTGTAACAGCCCGTGTTAACCCGGATTGTTAACATACTATCGTATTAAGCCACGCTTAATTAAAATGCGGAATAACTTTTTCTTTAGTTCAATTATGACGTCATTAACCTTAGCCAACTTGATTACTTAATCATTTTCATAAAAATACTGCCTGTATGTAAATTGCAAGACAACTAACTGGAATACCTCATATATAAATAATAAGGGAGTATCTAAAACCACAGGACTACAACACGTAGCCTGGGTCAAAATCCTGATACTTTAATTACAACAGCGATTTAAAAGACAATAATCAAAGACAATAATCAACCATGTGGCATGGACAAACCCCATGCTCACCAAATAAGGCATCAATGCCCAACAGCAGTCTCAGCATAATCTTAACAGAAAACATAACGACAGTCAAATAATCAGCAATCAACAACCAGCAGGTCAGCATATCATAACTATCAACTCAGCTCTGGCCTCCTGCCACCTGAGCCCTCAACATTACCTGATCCTGAAATAAGCGTCCCCAAACGTGGGGTGAGATCTCTAACAAGAAATCTCAATAAGACAAGGGGTCCTCAAGGAGTTTCCACCCCAAGCTCACTTACATGTGTAATATAAGTTCAAAAACAGTATTTACAATATAAGTTCCAAAACTATGCAATGCAGCAATTAATCATGCCATGTGTGTTTATCAAATCTACTGGCCAGAGAAATGTAGGAATACGTCTATACCTACATGAGTACATGGACGCTACCTGCACCTCACCCACAGCCTCACCATCTTGTATGTACTACATACTCAGGCTTACCGTATAGGTGGACACCACATGCATCTCATAAAAGCACATTGCATATAAATAGCTCAACAGCATTTCCAAAACATTAAAGCATGTAACACAGCATGCATAAACCCATCCCCATGGGACATGGTGGAACAACAAAATGGCTAAACCGAGGACACGAAAGCTTACCTTGCAAGCTAGCTATCCAAGCCAAGAGTCCAACCACTCACAAGTCCAAAAACAGCAGTATCACAATCTGATATGGACCAATAATACATCAATATTTATGTATCACAAGCATACAACTTAAAGACTACGTCTTTCCTTTACGTTTTACGTCTTAAGGCTTCCATCAAAGCCATAAGCCCTTAATCATATGATTCTGACTTAGTTCATTAATTACAGAAGTTCAACTTCCTTAAACTTGGGTCCACACACACCCACTAGCTTACTGTTCACACAGGACGGCTACTGTTCTGTGAGAACCCAGGATATCCGGATATCAGAAGGGACATATCCGGATATGCCATATCCGGATATCACACTGGACATATCCGGATACCCAGGTCCCATATCCGGATATCAATATCCGGATACCATATCTGGATACCGATATCCGGATATCTGTTCGACAAATATCCGGATATCTTACGACAGAATGCAGTTTCTGCATTTCGTGAATATCCATCCCAAAGATCCAACTTTTAACACATGTACACGTTAAAGCATGCATTTTTAATCTATTTTAGGTTCATACTCATTATACCCTCTTGTTTACTCATTAAACATGGCCAAGACATCAACTTTAAGCATCAAAACTTAAGATCAAAGGTGAGGAAACTTACCAAAGCTCAAAACAGAGCAAGGTGTGCTCTTGGAGCTCTCCCAAGACACTTCAAACTCAGCCTAAGTAGGAGCACGAAAATGACAACACAAAGATGAGTTCTTGCACCACAAGATGGCTCCTTGGCACCACCAATGCCAAGCCAAAGGTTCAAGTCACTCAAACTCACCAACTCAGCCCACTAACCTCACACACAGCAGCTGAAACTCAGCCAAGAACACTCCTTTCACTCTCACAAGGATGATCACAAGTGTTTATGAAGAGGAAAGGGAAGGAACCAAGCAAAAAGGGGAAGACTTGGCTTCAAGAATGGTGAGGAAGGCAATGGAATAGTGCCTCACACCTTCATGCAGCAGCCACTCACGTAGGGAAAGAATGTGTCTAGGGTTTTGTGCCCTTAATGGGTCTATTTATAGGCACAAGGCCACACGCGCAGTATTAGCCTTAATAGCAAAGTAAAAGATCTTGATCTCAAACTTTGGAATCTAGACCTACGCATTTTTCTAAGATTTATCATATTTTTATTTTATTTTTCGGAGCACCTTTCCGGTACGCGCTTTTTCATAGCCAGTATCAGTTCTGGCATCAGATTACGTTATTTTGACTTGAAACTTGTTTTACAAGTCCTACATAATATTCTAGTAATTATTATGCATTCGTTATAATTTTCCGGGATACTTTTCCGGTACGCATTTATACCGAGTAGCAGAACCGGTATCTGCGCTTTTCTTCCGAAAAGCGACTTTCAGCATTCTTACCCACTAATTGTAATTATTAAAGCCTCATAATAATTATTAGGGTCAATTATGGAATTATTTCCTAATTATCATAATTAATTCACTAATTACCTTAATTAGCGGTGCGGGTTCTTACACCAACCTACGTTGGTTTCGCGCCAAACTCATCCATATGCGTTGTCCCACACCACCACAATCCGCGACCGTTGCATTTATGTCCAAGGCGCATGAGAGCACATCAAAGCATTGCTTCTATCTAGTCTTTCTGATACAGACCAACCAGAAAATAAATCTAACACACAATGGATTATAGAAAAGGAACACAGATCTGTATATAGATGTATTTGTATTACAATATGAAAATGATAACAACTCAGAGACAATTTAACAAGAAAAGGGAAATACAATGAACTGGAAATGCTATAACAGAAAGGGAAATAGTGTAAGATAATTCTAGAGCAATTATAGAGGCTCTAGACTCCCCCAATCATCCAAGAGGTGCCCAAAGTTCCAAGTCCCGAAGATGCTTTCATCCTTCTACTATTTCCTATTTATACTAATTCTTTCCCTTCATTCTAGTGTTGCTTTTGACATGTGACACTAACATAATTGTCTTCTACTCATATTTGCTTCTAACTGCCTTGCTGACTCGGCTTCTTCTAGAATATAACTTTAGAGGTGGTTTAAGGATGATATCCTACAAATACTCCGCCCCCAACAATCACCTTATCCTCAAGGTGATGATCATTTTCCGGGGTCCTATTGCTTGAAATGTAATGGCCAACTAATGCATGAGGCAATATATCCTCCACCGGGATCCCATTACCCCTCTTCCATTCCTTCATTTGGTTTTGTGAATAAGCTTTCAAGAGTCTCTTTAGTAGTAATACTCTCAGCTTTCCTTGCCACACCGGTCATAATACAGCCAATATCCTGAAATTTTGTTGCAACCTCTATTGCTGCCACATCCATGAAATTGGAATATATATGATCATCGGCAGCCCTTGATCCAACCAAATCCTCTATAAAGGATGAACTTGCTATAAATTCAACCATTTTGACCAAAAGCATGTTGATGGGGTTGAGCATGCTGCATAGGTGGTTCTGTCATTCTAATAATTAGGCAAAAATCAACTTTGCTAAAGTAAACAACTAACAAGGTAATACGAGAGAAGGAGAATAATAATTTTAAGAGCTCTTCGTTGCCTACCAATAGAGTTGCGACTAATGGCTTATTCTTCCTCATTTCACCCTACGCATAAGCATCACATATTGATGTGGCTGATGCAGTCCAGTACCTTCCAGCATATGTGCTCACCATATTTGTGCCATAGATTGCAGATGATTGTTGGCTTCTAAGATCACGATATGGCGAGATCAAATAAAATAATGCACCCTCATATGTAAGAGCTATGTCATGGACCCTCCCCGTAGCTATAGAAACTAGATGAAATCGATCCATGCACTGTTCCCCGCGGCTGTCCCCGTTGCAAATTAAGAAAATTAGGGATTGCAATTGATTAAAAAAGTGGATCAATGGATCCATTGTCAATAGAATTGATGAGCAGAATATTTGGCATTATTTGTGCAGATTTGTAAATGGGCAGAATATTTGGCATTATTTGTGCAGATTTGTAACTGTGTAACTGTGAATGGGCAGAATATTTGGCATTAATTGTGCAGATTTGTAACTATGTAACTGTGATTGTGTAATTATATCCTTAATTAATTAGCTGTAGGTTACTATGTAATTGTATGAAGGGCCGGCTTGCCTCAGCGGTAAGCTTGCTTGCCGTGGTGTGTCAGGTCGCGGTTCGAATCAGCCTCTCTGCAGAAAGCAGGGGAAAGGCTGCCTAGAGTATTCCCTTCCCCAGACACTCCCGAAGTGGGTATTTGAACTGCGTCGGCCCTTTTTTACTATGTAATTGTATCATACTATTTAAATGAGAATTCTCCAAAGGAGAACATACAGTTTTTATCCCATTTTCTCTGAGTTTAACATGGTATCAGTCTAGGTTTCGTTACTAAATTTTTCGCTGTGCTCACAGTCTCTAAGTTCCCAGTTCTAGTCTTTTGCGCGTACTGTTCACGTCGCGGTTCTTGTTTTTTTTTTTTTCCTCCTGCAATTTTTTTCAGCATCATGTCTACTGAAAAATATGATGTTCTTTTTGTTCGTCTTAATGGAAAGAACTACTCCACCTGGGCATTCCAGTTCCAGATCTTTGTCAAAGGCAAGGAGCTTTGGAGTCATGTTGACGGAACTAATTCTGCTCCAGACAAAACTACGCACCAAGCGGCACATGCCCAATGGGAGGCCAAAGATGCACAAGTAATGACTTGGATCATAGGCTCTGTTGAGCCTAGTATTGTCCTCAATCTCAGACCTTTCACAACGGCAGCAAAGATGTGGGACTATTTGAAGAAAATTTATAACCAAACAAGCACTGCTCGCAGGTTCCAGCTTGAACATGAAATTTCTCTTTTTCAACAGGATAGTCTCTCAATTTCTGAAATCTATTCTCATTTCATGAATCTTTGGGCTGAATATACTGACATTGTTTATAAAGATTTGTCGACTGAAGGACAAACTGTAGTCCAAAATGTTCATGACACCACAAAACGAGATCAATTTCTTATGAAATTGAGATATACTTTTGAGGGCATTCGCACCAACCTAATGAACAGGGCTCCTGTTCCCTCCTTGGATGAATGTCTAAATGAATTGCTTTGTGAAGAACAATGTCTCCTTACTCACACAAACATGGAACACCAGAAATCTGCCTCCCTTCCTATAGCGTATGTAGTACAAGGCAAACCTCGAGGTCGAGACATGAGTACTGTCCAATGTTTCTGCTGCAAAGGCCACAAACATTTTGCTTCAAACTGTCCTAAAAAGTTCTGTAATTACTACAAAAAAGAAGCTCACACATCAAAGAATGTCAAATCAGACCACCACGGAGAAATGCAACAGCCTTCACTGCCACTGTTGGCTCTTCTACTACTCCTGTTTCTGTGCCAACTTTAACCCCTGAAATGGTTCAACAAATGATTGTTTCTGCATTTTCTGCTTTGGGTCTTTCAGGTAAAGTTTCTTTATCCAACTCTCCTTGGTACTTTGACTCTGGCGCATCCAATCATATGACCAACAATGTTGCTTCTCTTACCAATGTTACAAATTACTCTAGTAATTTGCAAATACACACTGCAAATGGAAACAATTTACCTATCACAGCAATTGGTGATATTTCTTCATCTCTTACCAATGTTTATGTTTCTCTTGATCTCACCAGTATTCCCTTTAGATTACAATCACTGTCAACACACCAGTATTCCCCTTCGATACCTAAACATAAACATTGGTAACTGGTGAGTGTTGACAGTGATTGCAATCTAAAGGGAATACTGGTGAGATCAAGGGAAACATAAACATTGGTAAGAGATGAAGAAATATCACCAATTGCTGTGATAGGTAAATTGTTTCCATCTGCAGTGTGTATTTGCAAATTACCAGAGTAATTTGTAACATTGGTAAGAGAAGAAACATTGTTGGTCATATGATTGGATGCGCCAGAGTCAAAGTACCAAGGAGAGCTGGATAAAGAAACTTTACCTGAAAGACCCAAAGCAGAAAATGCAGAAACAATCATTTGTTGAACCATTTCAGGGGTTAAAGTTGGCACAGAAACAGGTGGATTTTGATCCACAGAAATAGGAGTAGTAGAAGAGCCAACAGTGGTAGTGAAGGCTGTTGCATTTCTCCGTGGTGGTCTGATTTGACATTCTTTGATGATGTGAGCTTCTTTTTTGTAGTAATTACTGAACTTTTTAAGACAGTTTGAAGCAAAATGTTTGTGGCCTTTGCAGCAGAAACATTGGACAGTACTCATGTCTCGACCTCGAGGTTTGCCTTGTACTTCATACGCTACAGGAAGGGAGGCAGATTTCTGGTGTTCCATGTTTGTGTGAGTAAAGAGACGTTGTTCTTCACAAAGCAATTCATTTAGACATTCATCCAAGGAGGGAACAGGAGCCCTGTTCATTAGGTTGGTGCGAATGCCCTCAAAAGTAGATCTCAATTTCATAAGAAATTGATCTCGTTTTGTGGTGTCATGAACATTTTGGACTGCAGTTTGTCCTTCAGTCTACAAATCTTTATAAACAATGTCAGTATATTCAGCCCAAAGATTCATGAAATGAGAATAGAATTCAGAAATTGAGAGACTATCCTGTTGAAAAAAGAGAAATTTCATGTTCAAGCTGGAACCTGCGAGCAGTGTTTGTTTGGTTATAAATTTTCTTCAAATAGTCCCACATCTTTGCTGCCGTTGTGAAGGGTCTGAGATTGAGGACAATACTAGGCTCAACAGAGCCTATGATCCAAGTCATTACTTGTGCATCTTTGGCCCCCATTGGGCATGTGCTGCTTGGTGCGTAGTTTTGTCTGGAGCAGAATTAGTTCCGTCAACATGACTCCAAAGCTCCTTGCCTTTGACAAAGATCTGGAACTGGAATGCCCAGGTGGAGTAGTTCTTTCCATTAAGACGAACAAAAAGAACATCATATTTTTCAGTAGACATGATGCTGAAAAAAATTGCAGGAGGAAGAAAAAAAAACAAGAACCGCGACGTGAACAGTACGCGCAAAAGACTAGAACTGGGAACTTAGAGACTGTGAGCACAGCGAAAAATTTAGTAACGAAACCTAGACTGATACCATGTTAAACTCAGAGAAATTGGGATAAAAACTGTATGTTCTCCTTTGGAGAATTCTCATTTAAATAGTATGATACAATTACATAGTAACCTATAGCTAATTAATTAAGGATATAATTACACAATCACAGTTACATAGTTACAAATCTGCACAATTAATGCCAAATATTCTGCCCATTCATAGTTACACAGTTACAAATAATGTCAAATATTCTGCCCATTCACAGTTACAAATAATGCCAAATATTCTGCCCATCAATTTTATTGACAAATGGATTATGGAAAAGGAACACAGATTTGTATCTGTATTACAATATGGAAATGGTAACAACTCAGAGACAATTTAACAACAAAAGGGAAATACAATGAACTGGAAATGCTATAACGGAAAGGGAAATAGTGTGAGATAATTCTAGAGCATTGATAGAGGCTCTAGACTCTCCCAATCACCCATGAGGTGCCCAAAGTTCCAAGTCCCGAAGATGCTTCCATCCTTCTACTATTCCCTATTTATACTAATTTTTTCCCTTCATTCCAGTGTTGCTTCTCACGTGTGACACTAACAGAAAATTGCCTTCCACTCATATTTGCTTCTAATTGCCTTGCTGACTCAGCTTCGTCTAGAATATACCTTTAGAGGTGGTTTAAGGGTGGTATCCTATCATTTTCACAAATTCATGCATGGCACCTTCCTGTGCCCTTACGGATTTTCCAATCGTGGGTTCCATTGTTTTGGTGTTTTCAGCATTTTTGTTTGTCGTTGCAACATTTTTCGACACTTTTTGCTTTGATATGCCACCTTTGGCATCTATTACTCCAACTATAACAGTGTGGTCGTGGTTGCGTACCTAGTGGTAACAATCCTCAATGCTCTTTCTATTCTAAGTTGGGACATTTTGAGGAAAGCAGCTTGGCGAAACTTGACAAACCAGATTTTTCTGATTTTGTTTAAACTGAGCAACATCATCTACTCCTATTGTGAACATTTTGAGTGCTGATATGAAGCCTTTCTTCGCTTTAAGCCCTCCTTACAATTTTTTCTTACAAAAATTGGTTACCTGTTTGCCTTTATCTCACGATCATTTCTTACACCATGGATAATTGATTTGGTGCTTTTGATCATCTTTGCCGTAATAAGCATCATTGTTAAGATTGCATGCCAACTCATAGGATTGCATGGTTATATGAGTTTTTCCACCATGGATGCGCCAACTCGGTTGCAAATTCGTACATGAATGGGATCACATAGGATTGTTGGCCAATATCGTAAAAAACGTCAAGGTCATGCAATCCCTCCTAGCCAGACGATTTGCAAAAATATTCAGAGAAAGTAATGAGAAAGAGAAAGAGAAGATGCAGGAGCCGGTGATCATTATAGGAGACCAGCTCGACGAAGAGGGAAACCACTCGTGCTTGTTGTGAGATGTGGAATCCTCGACCATTAGAGAGAGAGAGAGAGATTCATATTTTCACTTGGGCCCTTGAAGAGAGAGAAAGAGGATCGTCGTTTTACTTTGGAATAGCATATCCACATGTTTCGAATCTCATCCTTTTGCACTTTTTTTTCTATTATTTAAATTTACAGATTTCGACTTTCACTTTTCACTTTTTTTTTTCTTTTGTTTGAATTAGCAGAATAAAACATATATAATTAATAAAAATTGATTGTTAAATTACCCTATAATAATGTGAAGTCTTTAATTAAATTTAATATTGATTTAAATATATATATATATATATATATATATATATGTGTGTGTGTGTGTGTGTTTTTTAAATATAATTTTATATTTTAAGTAAGATTGATTCATTAAATTAAGTAAATGAATTATTTTTTGGAGTTGTCTTTGATATTTGAACTCTTTTGTTGTGTTTTATATTTTCTCTCTTCTATGATTTGGAGTTGTACTATTAAAATACAATATTTTCTTTAATGTTCAAGGGAGGTAGTGTAATTCAAAATTATTAATATATTTTTGCTGTTATGGATGTGTCTTTTTTAATCTTGAGTGTGCATCAACATTTCTACTAGCAATATACATATCTTTAATATTATTTTTAAACTGCCAGTATCCACATTTGTTAATATTTACATGATTCTCTGTTTATTGATGCCAAGGAGTTGCATATGCTTATACAACACTTTTGACTTTGTGCCATATGTTAATCGATTGAATAATCTCTCTCCTATGCTGTTATGCAGGTGAACTGTGTTGGTCATTTATTGCTCATAATGTGGATGAAGTTGAGAAGTTTTTCAAAGAAACCATTGAGAATAGGTCAGCAATAAACCCTGATTCATTTTGCCTCCGAAGCTATATGTGGATATTTAAACCAGCTGTCTATAGATTTATTTGCTGGTCTCTTATTTTCTTCTGAATTATCCGAAGACAGTATGATCTAGCAGAGTTTAAGAAGTTCCAAACACTTAACTGAGATAGCTGTTTGTATATGTCAAGCTAAATGATGCCAGACTTTGGTATATAAAAAGGAGCCAAAGAAGATTTTTTATAATGTAGCCTTGAAAGGATCTAGGAGAATAGGAGTTCAGTTCTGGTTCCCTAGTCCTTTTCTTCCTTCTTCAGGTCTTAGCAAACTAGGCTCTTCTCTGAGTTGTCTCTAGCCATCTCTCAATTCTTTTTTGAAGGTTCAATATATTATTACGGAAAAACATAGTTGTTAACTTGTTAAAGGCATACCTCATCAAATATCTGCATATAAGCACCTATTCGTTTTATATGTATGCTAAATTGCCAATATTTGTTTATGGATGTTTTTCTGTATGCCTATAACGTAAGAGTTTAGGGAAATTATTCCATCTCTTGATTTATTCATATGGTCTGAGATACATTATATAGCAAAGATGGAGATAAATGAAACAAAAAATAAACAATTCTCAGAATTAACTAGGATTCCTTAAAAATCATGAACAGCAATAAAACACAATACTTGACCACAATCATTCTATTTATGAGATGCTGTGATTCTCATGATATTTCGGGTTGTTATCCATCACTCTCCCTAGATATTAGTCTTTCTCAGCTTGCCAACATTTCCAGCTTGCACATACTTCTTAAGAGATTTAATTTTTCTCCTTTATTTAGAGATGAGGGAATTGTTGTAAAAGACCTCAGTTCCAAATGGGAACCTAGTGATCGCAGTGGAAAGTGGCTAAAATTGAAGCCCGAATACATTCAAGCTGGTTCTGATCTTGATGTACTTATCATAGGTATACAATATGTGTTCTTAAATTTATATACATCCTGAAGCAGCTTGTTTAACAGTATTATTTTGACTTTGCTGTTTGACTATTATAGGTGGCTACTATGGCTCTGGACGACGGGGAGGAGAGGTTTGGTCATTGTACCCTAGAATTTTACTTTTGAATGAACTATTCTTTTGTCCTTCAAATGAACTTGTAGGGGCTTTTTATTTCAGGTTGCTCAATTCTTGGTAGGCCTTGCAGAGCGCCCATCCCCAAATACACATCCTAAGCGGTATAAATGCTTTAGTATATAACTGATGTTTGACTTTTTCTGGCTGTCATTCTTCTTGTGTTAGTTTCTACTTTTAAGAATAATTGAGATCTTTTGCTGCAATGTTGGTAATTCTGATTGTAAAGAATCCCAATGTTGAGATATATAGTCTCACATTGGTTGGATGAACAACTAATGTGGAGTTTATAAGGCCTTGGGCACTCCCACCCTTTGAGCTAGCTTTTGGGGTGGTGTATCCCAAGGTTCTTTACACTGATTGCATTCTTGAACCAAATGGATTGCATGCAATTTGGGTGAGATTTGATTGAAGCGCTTATACTACTGTATCTTTTTTTTATAATCTCAAAAAAATATGAAAGTTTGTAGGAGAGAGTGTGATTTTATTTTGGCAAACTCAAATCTGCATGCTTCAATGAAAAATTCAGTTAGCTTTAGCAATTAAGAAGGAGAGAGAAAACCAAAGAGAAAACGAGTGGTAAATTAAAATTGTTTTAATATATGGCCAAAGTTGAATTTCTCCATTTTCGTGGTCGTTTTGTGTTTTGTACTTCTGAGGAGGAGGATTCCTTATCTTCCCTTCTCTTCATAATCTTTTCCCTTTGTCTTAATGAATTTCTTCCAAAAACAAATTCGTTGGATGATAGCATTTTCTTGGCTTGCTGCCTGTCCTGTCTAAAAGTTTAAGATTTGTTTGAAATCTCAATAAGTGCTGAAAATAAAAAATCTGGCACTGAATTTATGTAGTGGTGTTTATTTAATACACGCCAAAAATGAAATAATTTATAAAGTGAAAAGTGCTGAAAACGCTGAGAACTTGAGGTCATACGATTTGTATTAGGAGGGAAATGATATTCCTTCTTCTCTACCAAAGCATGTAGGATCTTCAATATTTTCTGCATCATTTCTTTGAATTCTAATATGCTGGCAGAATCATTGGTCCTATCCTTAGTATGCTTTCCCAAATTCTGCAAAGCTTCAAGATGTACTCTGTATAATATTCTAGAATACATTTATTTCTTTCTTGTTATCTGTTCCTTTATTTATGAGGCTCTCTTGTTATTGTAAATATGTCTCTTAGTCTTTTGTATGCCTCTTAGTTTTTTGTTCTTATTTATTAGCATTGTTCTTTGTACTCTATAAATTGTACCTACTGGATCTTTCAAGTTATGGATTAGAAGTTTATTCAGAAAACACTTCTTCTTTTCATCATGGTATCAAGAGCTGGTTATAATCCAGTCTCTTCCCCGTTCTAATTTCCTTTTATGCCTTCCTTCCATTCCTTTTTCGTATTTTTGCTTCTGCCAAAGTCAGAACCCTCACCTAGACACCTCCAACTACAAAACCAAGGCCACCACTAGATCCAGAACGAAATTCCGAGCCAGCCAACAAAAGACCCGTCGCCGGAAACGCCGTCACGCGCCGCCACGCGCCGCCACCGTCCGTCAGTCTCGCCGGCGCGTGTGGTCCACGCGCCGCCTTCCTGCCATTTTTTTCCGACGAGTCATACCTCGTTCTGATCGTCTGCCTTCCCTCTTCATGTTTTGAGTGTCAAAACCATATTTGGAGGAACTTTTTTTCTGGGTATTGTTGTTAGGAAGCCATGGACACTGAAAATGTTGAAAGTTCATCTGGAATTTCGACCGGAACCTCACCCCTTCCCATTTCTTCGTTTTCTGGAGACAACCCAGCAATGCAGATCACCAATCACCGTTTAAACGGTAGGAACTATGTGCAATGGTGCCAATCTGTTAAGTTGTTCATCCAGGCTAAAGGGAAGATGGGGTATCTGGATGGAAAAAAGGTTCAACCAGCACAACATGAACCTGGCTATGATGCTTGGGTGACTGAAAATGCTTTGGTCATGACATGGCTGACCAATTCTATGGAACCAGATATCAGTCAAACTTATTTATTCCTTGATACGGCTCAAGAAATTTGGGAAGCTGTTAAAGAATACTACTCTGACCTGGGCAATGCCTCTCAGGCTTTTGAATTCAACACCAAGGTGAAAGATTTACGCCAAGGGGGGAAGACTGTTACTGAGTACTTCCTTGCTTTAAAAACATTGTGGCAAGAGTTGGATCTTTATGATAAAGCAGACCTTCAAGGTTTAGATGCTAATGCAATATTTAAAAATTATATAGAGAAAAGGCGTCTCTATGATTTTCTTGCTGGCCTCAATTCTGATCTGGATGATGTTCGTGGAAGAATTTTGGGGCAAAAACCATTACCTTCCATTGCCACTGCCTTTTCTGAGGTACGAAGGGAGGAGCTTCGTCGAAAGGTAATGTTGGGTGATAAGGATCCTAAGTCTTCTGATGGGTCTGCCCTTATAGCAAAGAATACTGCTCGTCCTTCTGGGGATTCAAAACGTTCTGATCGTTGGTGTTCTCATTGTAATAAGGGTGGTCACACCCGTGAAAAATGTTGGGAAATTCATGGCAAACCACCAAACTGGAAACCAAAAGGG
Source organism: Gastrolobium villosum (assembly GCA_032173675.1). Classification (NCBI taxonomy): domain Eukaryota; kingdom Viridiplantae; phylum Streptophyta; class Magnoliopsida; order Fabales; family Fabaceae; genus Gastrolobium; species Gastrolobium villosum. Next base: position 1,948 of record JAVKPL010008339.1, on the reverse strand, counting down.
CAGAACAAGAATCGTGCTAATCAAGTATCTTCTGAAGATAAGGGAGAAGGGTCCCATGTCCCTTCAAATTCCGATGGTTTTTTCCTCTCTAAGGCTCAGTATGAGCAATTTCAGAAATTGATGTCTCCACCTGCTAAGGCAACTAGTCATGTTGCTCAAAAAGGTATGGCATTCCATGTTGAACATAGTAATCGTTGGATCCTTGATTCAGGAGCCTCTGATCACATGACAGGTAATGCAACCTTATTTTCTTCCTATATCCCTTACTATCATCCGTCACGAATAAGAACAGCTCATGGAAATTTCTCCACTATTGCGGGCAAGGGATCTATTAAACTCTCTGAGCATATTATTTTGAATTCTGTCCTTCATGTTCCCTCCCTTACTTGTAACCTCATCTCTATTAGTAAACTTACTGCTGAGTTGCATTGTGTTGCTAAGTTTTCTGCAAATACTTGTATCTTTCAGGAGCAGGACTCGGGGATGATGATTGGCAGTGCTAGAGAAGAAGAAGGGCTCTACTATTTGGAGGAGGATCTTTGTGAAAGGAGGATTTTTTCAAACCACGCTCTATGTTTATCAGATGATTGTAATGATGTTTTGTTATGGCATCGTAGGTTAGGGCACCCAAATTTTGTTTATCTTCAGAAGTTATTCCCTAACTTATTTATCAATAAAAAGCCAAGTTCCTTTCTTTGTGATTTTTGTCAACTTGCAAAGCATTCTCGTGTCACTTATTCTCCCAAGAAATATCATGAATCTTCTCCCTTTACATTAATTCATAGTGATATTTGGGGACCTGCTCGTGAAAAAAATGTTTCGGGTGCTCGTTGGTTTATTACTTTCATTGATGATCATTCTAGGGTATGTTGGGTATATCTCTTAAAAGACAAGTCTGATGCTGCATCCACTTTTAAAAACTTTCATGCTATGATTCAAACTCAATTTCAGACTCCTATCAAAGTTCTGCGAACAGATATGGCACAGAATTTTTTAATTCTGTTCTTGGAGATTACCTAAACCAACATGGAATTATTCATCAAAGTTCTTGTCCTAATACCCCTCAACAAAATGGGGTGGCTGAAAGGAAAAATAGACATCTAATTGAAGTTGCTCGAGCTCTCTTATTCACGATGCATGTCCCTAAATATCTATGGGGGAAGCCATCTTGACAGCTTCTTATCTCATTAATCGGATGCCTTCTCGGGTACTAAATTTTCATTCTCCTTTGTCTTGTCTTACTAAATCTTTTCCTTCTTTTTGTGCTTTTTCTTCTCTCCCTCCCAAAATATTTGGCTCTGTGGTCTTTGTTCACATTCTTCCACATCAAAGGTCCAAACTTGACCCTAAATCTATTAGATGTGTCTTCATAGGATATTCCCCTAATCAACAAGGCTATAAGTGTTATTCACCTTCTCTCCGTAAGGTCTTTGTTTCCATGGATGTTACCTTTTATGAGACACAATCCTTTTTTCCCCGACTTCTCTTCAGGGGGAGTCTACTGATATGGATGAAGATAAGCCTGGGAAACCAAATGAAGCTGTTGTCTTACCTTGGCCTTTAGAAACAGGGGGAGTTATTGGGAAGGAAATAGGGGGAGCAACTATACCTGAGTCTAATGATCCTCCCGGTACTTGTGATCCTCCTGGTAAATGGGGAAAATTCTACAGCAGGCGCAAAATACATCAAGAGAGCTTACTGCCAGGACCCTGACTCGAGTCCTTGCTCTAGTAACCCACTTGAATGCTCTAGTACAGCCAACATTGATATGCCCATTGCTCTTCGGAAAGGTACTAGATCTTGCACTGCTCATCCTATTTCCCATTATATCTCATATGAGAAGTTATCTCCAGGTTTTCGTGTTTTCAATACTATGTTAGATAGTACCAGGATACCCAAAAATATCCAAGAAGCACTTGATGATCCAAAATGGAAGCATATGTAACTG
>JAVKPL010008338.1:0-11243 GCA_032173675.1 Gastrolobium villosum | reverse complement strand
CTGTCATATTGAAGTATCCTATGCGAGGAGCATGCTGACCAAATTTGAGGAAGATCGGACGGTTCATTTGAGAGAAACGATCCCTGCAATACGGCTGCCCGAAACTGCATCATTTCTAACAAAGCTAACGGCCTATATTGCGAAAATTATATCTGATGCTAGGAAACTCAGATCAAGAATCTCTCCGGTCGGATTGAAGTACCATATTGGAGGAACATGCCGACCAAATTTGAGGATAATCGGATGATTCGTTTGAGAGAGATGGTCCTCATAATACGGCTGCTTGAAGTAAAAATTGCCCTGGAAAACTGTTTCGATCTTGAAATTTCTGGGAATGGTACAGGCATCCAATCAACAAATCCACCGTTGAATATGATGTACAATGAGTCAATATCTTATTAAAAAAATTCAACTTGATCGGACGGTGGGTAAATGAGATATCGCAGTCGGAGCAAACCCTACTCATTTCCAATTCATGCTGCAATTTTTTTCAAAAACACATCTCTTCCCTTTCTTCCTCCCTTTATTCTTTTTGTTATAAACCACAAAATATCGGGCAAAAATAGGTGCCAACAACAACGATGGTGCTGAGATGATCTATTATTTACTTAAGGGGAGAAAGGAGGGATTGATATGATCATGTGGAAGCTTTATTAATATATTTTATTTTAAAAAATATATAAATTTTTTTATGAAAATACCATTTGACCGTGTCGGAACGTGTCAGACTCGGTCAAATTCGCGTGTCGAAATGGTCAACGTGTCGGGAATGCTGACCGCGTGTCCGACACAGTGGCGGAACGTGTCGCCGTGTCGGAACGTGTCGGACACGACACTCCCTGTTTCTTGGAGTGTCCGTGCTTCCTTGATCTCAACTCAGTACTAATTTTAATATGTTTTCAATCTATAAATAGCTCGGCCCAAATAATTAGAAGCCCAATCATATCTATCAATCCTTTAACGATTTATTAATTTCAATTTATCCATCAATTAAAAGCCAAAATCAATAAAACCAAAGTGAAATTATTTCCATATCGCTGAAAAAGCATTGCAAGATCAAAATATTACTTGCCGAGTTTTTTTTTTTTAATTTTAAGTATGCTTATATTTAACATTAATAAGTATGAACATATTTATCTTTATTTAATCTAAAAAATTAAATTATGATATATTTTAAATTAATTAAGAGCATACACACCATTTACCCTTACTTGTTCAATTTGAAAGAACCTTTTTGTAGCTTACCAAAAAAATAAAATAAAAAAAGATCCTTTTTGTAATACAAAGGTTTGATCTTCTATTAAACATAAATATAAGCAACAAACTGCACAAGTTGTTCATGTTAGACCTTCATTATGTTAAATTTATATAATTACTTGTTTGAAGTGCATTACCAATCAATTTCTAACCCAAACTAAGTCTAGGTCAAATAATTTAGAAACATGTTAGAGGCTTTTTAATTTAATAATTGTTTTCATTGCTTAGTTTTTTTTTCTTTATATTTTGCAATGTATAAAATCTTATAAAAACCAAATAAAATTAAACTTAAACATATTCACGGACACAAGTGAGAGATTAATATTAAGAATTATTGTTTATCGTGTCATAGAAAATAAATATTTCATACGTATATATAAAAATATGTATTCTTTATATGGTTTCATATAAGGTCAGACACTTTTATATATATATTTATTTAGTTGAAGAACATCATACCCTTAATATTTTTATTATTATTAAATTATTATTATTATTATTATGGTCACCTAATGCCCGTGCTTTAGGACATGGTCAGAAACGTTATTTTCAAGGAGGGTAGATGAATGTGGAGACAATGGCCGACAAGGAGGCACTCAAAGAAGGCACAAATTGGATTGGAGTGGAGAACACAGAACGGATAAGGAAGATTAAGAGTCTGTTTGGATTGTGTTCTAGTTTTTTGTTCTTAAAACTGTTTTGTAAAATAGTTATGGAAATAGTTGTTTTCTATATTTTTTTCTTTTTGAAAGTTAAAAACAAAAACAGAAAACAAAAACAACCCAGACATGTTCTCTAAATTTGATTTTAAAAACAAAAAAACAGTTATACTTTTCAAAACATTTTTTACAAACAGGTCTTACCAAACGAGTTTATTAGTTTTTTTGTTCTGAAAAATAAAAAACTATTTTGCAAAACAGAAATCAAACAGGGCCTAAGGTTTGTTTGTTTTATTATCTTCATTTTAGGATTAATCTTGCTTACACTCATTGATTCAGTGAATAAGATTACTATCATGCTGAAGAAACAACCTTTGCATCGATTCGGGTTGAAATATCAAATAGCAATTGATGTGACTATTTTGGCTTGTTAATGGTTGCTGGCTTTATGTTATTCATTTGTTCTTCAAATTTTTACAATGGCTATTGATTGATGATTGCGAGATTGTTTTGTGAATATATGATGTCAATGGTTAAAGGAGTGGATGAATGTCATGTGACTCAAATATTGATACAAAATACAACCAATATCAAAGAGACGGGCCGTTTGGTGGACTAGATAGGTTAGGAATGGATAGAATAAGACTTAAGAGGACTGCATAAGAGCATGATAGAATAAGACTTAAGAGGACCAGATAAGAGTATGATAGAATATGAAGTTCATTGATTTACATGAATCTTTGATCTTCCTTCCCGTCGCTTAATTTTGTATAGTCTGCTTGAATTTTGGTCATTTGATCTTGCTAATATATTACACATGTATCATTAAAAGTGTCAAACTCTTGGATTTAAAATTTGCTTTGGCTAATTTCTGAATACCTTAACTAGTTTATATTAAGAACCTTGTTGCTGCATAAGCTGTCAAGTCATTTTTTGAATCTGAGAATTTTCAAACTGTCACTGCCTAAAACAGATTTAACTTGACCAACTCAATTCCCAGTTTGCGATCGGTGGGGAAAGAGATGTCTAAATTTGAGATACTTTAAATTGCCCTGAACTTTGTATATTCTTTCATTGAAGTTGTTATACATGTATGAATTCTTGGATGAGTTGATTACTTATGTTAGCAGGTGAAGGCGTAATCGGAGTTGATTACTTCTTGTGATGAGTTATTATTGTGATTCATGGTACTGTTTGGATGATAAAATTGTCATTTTTGTTTTAACAATAGAATTTGAGTATTTTGTGGAGTTGATTCATGGTCTGCTTGGAAGTTAAAAATTAACAGGCCAACGGGCCGGGCCGGGCCATTTGTTTTTTTATAAATGGGCCAAGACAGGCTAATAGTTAGACTCATACTATGCTATCGGGCCGGGCCAAATTGAGATTTTTTGACATAGGCTTGGGCTGTACGGGGCAAAGCTCGGCCCAGCCCAGCTCACTTTCACCCCTACTCACACCCTTATAGGATATGAATTATTAAATATTAACAATTGTGAATTATTAAATATCAATTACTTATTTATTAGAATAATCATCAAAAAATTTAAATTAATTCTTATTCGAGTTATGGTGGAAGGTTTTTCTTATCATTTTTTTCCTCTTGTTTAGTGTGAACATTCCCTTGCAAGCTGTCCATGTTATGATACATGATACTAACTCATTCTAATACAATTAACTATTACGAAAAGGGAGTTTCTGCAGTTAATGCAAATAAGTTATTTGAATTTATTTCCAAAACAACGTTATTTTGGTATTGAAATCTTAAAAATTATAAAAATAAACACTATTATAACTTTGAAATAAATTAAAATTACAAAAAGACCACGATTTTCACCCTAAAACAATGTCGTATTGGGCTTACTGCAGATACGTTATCTGCTGTAACTGCAGAAAAAGTGAACCCTTACGAGAATTCTGAATTATATCATATCACACGATACTAACAACTATGAATCAAATAATTTTTGCTAATTGAAGATAATTGATATAAAAAGAAATTGGGTATTGATTAATTTAAGAAATGACCCTTCCAATTAATTGATCAAATATTAGTTATGTTAGAAATTCTAAATACTTGTTCGAAAAATGTGAAATCAAAATTCTAACCTCTTTATTACTTCGTGGTAGCTCTTTATTTGTTATGAGATTCTTAGTTTTTTTATTTATTTTCTTTTTATTTGTTCCTTTATTATTTTTTGAATTGTTTTTTTCCTATATAATAATTTGATAAATAAAGCGATACTTAATAACTAAATTTTCAATTTCTCGTAAACTATACCTTATCTAGCATGTCGTTCACTACTTTTGCAATAAATATTAAAATAATATAAATTTTTTATATTAAAAGTAAATAAATCACACAAACTTATGTCTTTTAAGAGAGAAATAAATACAAAGAGATAGTCTGCATTATTTACATGATAAGTACACTTAACTTTCTTTAGCATCCATTATTTGCCTCACATAACTTTTGGTGCATTTGTTGCACCATATAAATTAGCTATTGATCTATTAAAATCTTCACCCCCAACCTGGGGTAAAACCAATAAAGGAGGTAGGGAAATAATGGATGCATGATTGAATGACCATGATTTGTGGTAAAATGGCCATGATTTGAAAAATGGCCATCTATTAACTCTTGGTATTTATGTTGTAAAATGGTCCATATTTGTGGTAAAATGGCCATGATTTGAAAGACTTTGTAAATGATGCATGATTGAATGAAAATGCATGATGGAAGGGCCTAGAGCCTACATTAGGGTATGTTTAAGTATTGTGTGGAGTACTAAGGTGTTAGGGATGAATTACACAACTGTTTTTGGGTTGAAAATGTTGTATTCTGTCACTTTTACTGCATAGTAATCGATTACCCAAGCATGGTAATCGATTACCATGCAACAGGGGACGAAATAAATGCTACTGCCTCCACTGGTAATCGATTACTGAGGCTTGGTAATCGATTACCAAGTGAGGTAATCGATTACCCAAGATTGGTAATCGATTACCAGAGAACAGGGGATGCAAATTTTAGCTACTGCCTCATTTTTGACAGGTGGTAATCGATTACCACCCACTGGTAATCGATTACCACAGTGTAATTTTCGAAAATTCAGGTTTTTCTAGACTAAAAGAAAGGGGCTTAACTTGGTGTGTAGAATGATTTGGTTCACAAGCTAATGTAAAAGACTATAACATGGTAAAATGTGAGAGTAAGATGATGAGTTTAAATGAGTTGAGTAAAAAGAAAGATTAGTGATGTTAGTAAAGTGTATGATTCCGCGAATTGCATTTACAATTATAGTGTTGTTTTAATTGATTACGGAAAAGGTTATTGTTATGAAAAGGATATGATAAAGGAAAAAAAATGATAAAGGAAAAAAAAAATTGCCCGTAATTTAATTAACCAATTACTGTGATTGTAACTGCGCTTAATATCATAATCAATGTTAACAATACCGGTGTACAACGGGCTGTTACATTTTATGGTATCAGAGCAGTTTTGTGAAAATTGTGTGTGTGTTTGTATCTTGTGTTCCATAGCTATCTGTGAACTATTTATGATTAATGTATATGTGATACCTCAGTGTGGGTCTGATCCATTCCTTTGTGTTACATGTACAGATATCATAAGTAGGGCGCGTGGTCGCCGTGGGGCACGTGGTGCAGGTCCTTTGCCACCGGATCCGGTCACTGCAGTCCTGAATGCTCTGCAGGCGGAAACGGCTGCAAATAAAAACATGACTGAAAACCTGATGAAGACTAATCAGGATATGATGCAGGCCTTTATGGCTGAGATGAGGGCCGATAATTTATTTGGTGCGAACCGCACCAAAATTACCTCCACACACGGCTACGGTGACTAGACACCCACGCCATCTGTTACTCCTCAACAGGGGGAGAGTGGGGCTAGTCACCACACTGGTGAGGCTAAACCACTGATCCTAGCTATGTTCCTGATCCGTCATCTGTTGCTCAATCCACTGGGGTTGCGGGGCAGGTGCTTGATAATGCTGATAATGAGCGTAGGCTCATATCTTTTAGAAAACATAAGCCACCCGCTTTTCTGGGGTCAAGGGACCCAAAGGAGGTTACTGCTTGGTTAAGGGGAATGGATAAGATTTTCCAAGTGATGAGATGCCAAGATCCGCAGAAGTTATTGTATTCTGTTTATATGCTGGAGGGTGATGCCCAGGAGTGGTGGGACAATGTGTCTCGTCCATATGCTATTCAGGGTGAGATTATTTCTTGGACGATGTTCGAAGGTCTGTTTCATGAAGAATATTTTCCCCGTGATGTTCGGGAGGCAAAGCAAGGTGAGTTTGATAGCCTTGTGCAGGGAGTCATGACAGTGGATGCCTATGTGGCAAAATTCAATGAATTGGTAAAGTTTGCGAATTATGGAGGTACTCTACCTACTCCTGAGTTTTTGTCAGCTAAATTCCAAAGAGGGCTGAATGAAAAGATTGCTAAGAGGATGTCTAATACTGCGGTGAGAAACTTTGCTGATTTGGTGACCCAATGCAAGAGGGTCGAGACTGTGTATGGTAGGTATCCGAAATCTGATACGACAAAGGAACAAGATGTTAAGAGGATACCTGGTCCTTCTGGTAATGCTAATAGAGGAGGCTTCAATAATAATAGGGGTAGGGGGTTGCATGTAAGGCAGCCTCCTGGTCAGTTCAAGAGGGGTGGAAACCCTGGTGGTGGTGGAGCTGCGGACAGATATTTTACCCCACAATGTGAGAAGTGCAGGAAATACCACAAAGGTGTATGTGGTGCTGGTCCGTTGGCTTGTTTTAAGTGTGGTCGGAATGGCCACTTTGCTAGAGATTGTCCATCTTCTTCGGGGCAGGCTGCGAATCTGCAGGCCTTGCCGACCGCTACTGCTACTGCTACTGCTGCTGTTCCTACTGTGGGACGAGTGTATACTACAAATGCTCAACATACTGATAAGGCTCCGAATTTGGTAAAAGGTATAATTTTCCTCTCTAATGTTGATTTGTCTGTGTTATTTGATTCGGGAGCAACACATTCTTTTGTGGCGGACTATGTGGCTAAGGCGTTGGACTTAAAGGTAACACGAATGGTTCCTCCGATGCGTATTACTACCGCTACAGGAGAGGTTAGTGAATCGTCTTGGATTTGCGAAGATGTGAAGTTCACCTATTTAGGCAGGGGTTATACCATTGATTTAATTATCTTACCCCTGGCCTCTGTCAATTTGATATTTGGGATGGATTGGTTGTCTCGGAACTGCGCAATGATTGATTGCTGCGGAAAGAGGTTGTTGCTATCTCACGAGAGGCCGTCTGTTTGTCCGTCCTTGTATTTGTCTGTTAGTCAAACTGTGAAAGCCTTGAAGGCTGGAGATTTGGGTTATGTCCTTTTGGGCGGTTTGGTGGGTGACAAAAAGGAGAAGATTTCTTCAATTCCGGTTGTTAATGAGTTTGAGGATGTATTTCCGGATGATATACCGGAATTTCCGCCTGAGAGAGAGATTGAATTCTCGATTGACCTATTGCCTGGTGTGGGGCCGAGTTGTCCAAAATTCCTGGCCGAGTTGAAGAAACACATTGAAGAATTATCTGCAAAGAATTTTATCAGGCCGAGTGTGTCTCCGTGGGGAAAATTTGTAAGAAAAATTTGGTAGCATGAGACTGACTGACTACCGACAGTTGAATAAAGTGACCATTAAGAACCGGTACCCAAGTGCCTTGTATGATTTATTAGATCAGTCCAAGAGTGTGTGTTTTCAAGGAAAAGGCTCTTTATATCACCAGAAGATTAAACCGGAGGATGTACAACAGCTTTCAATGTGAGACTTTATAGGAATTTTGAATATCAAGTGATTCCTTTTGGGCTTACTAATGCCCCTGCGGTGAACAACCATGAACAACCATTTTGCGACCACCATATCTCAAACCCGAAGGCTTAGATTGAAAATCCCTCCTGTCATATTGAAGTATCCTATGCGAGGAGCATGCTGACCAAATTTGAGGAAGATCAGACGGTTCATTTGAGAGAAACGATCCCTGCAATACGGCTGCCCGAAACTGCATCATTTCTAACAAAGCTAACGGCCTATATTGCGAAAATTATATCTGATGCTAGGAAACTCAGATCAAGAATCCCTCCGGTCGGATTGAAGTACCATATTGGAGGAACATGCCGACCAAATTTGAGGATAATCGGATCATTCGTTTGAGAGAGATGGTCCTCATAATACGGCTGCTTGAAGTAAAAATTGCCCTGGAAAACTGTTTCGATCTTGAAATTTCTGGGAATGGTACAGGCATCCAATCAACAAATCCACCGTTGAATATGATGTACAATGAGTCAATATCTTATTAAAAAAATTCAACTTGATCGGACGGTGGGTAAATGAGATATCGCAGTCGGAGCAAACCCTACTCATTTCCAATTCATGCTGCAATTTTTTTCAAAAACACATCTCTTCCCTTTCTTCCTCCCTTTATTCTTTTTGTTATAAACCACAAAATATCGGGCAAAAATAGGTGCCAACAACAACGATGGTGCTGAGATGATCTATTATTTACTTAAGGGGAGAAAGGAGGGATTGATATGATCATGTGGAAGCTTTATTAATATATTTTATTTTAAAAAATATATAAATTTTTTTTATGAAAATACCATTTGACCGTGTCGGAACGTGTCGGACTCGGTCAAATTCGCGTGTCGAAATGGTCAACGTGTCGGGAATGCTGACCGCGTGTCCGACACAGTGGCGGAACGTGTCGGAGCGTGTCGCCGTGTCGGACACGACACTCCCTGTTTCTTGGAGTGTCCGTGCTTCCTTGATCTCAACTCAGTACTAATTTTAATATGTTTTCAATCTATAAATAGCTCGGCCCAAATAATTAGAAGCCCAATCATATCTATCAATCCTTTAACGATTTATTAATTTCAATTTATCCATCAATTAAAAGCCAAAATCAATAAAACCAAAGTGAAATTATTTCCATATTGCTGAAAAGCATTGCAAGATCAAAATATTACTTGCAGAGTTTTTTTTTTTTTTTTTTAATTTTAAGTATGCTTATATTTAACATTAATAAGTATGAACATATTTATCTTTATTTAATCTAAAAAATTAAATTATGATATATTTTAAATTAATTAAGAGCATACACACCATTTACCCTTACTTGTTCAATTTGAAAGAACATTTTTGTAGCTTACCAAAAAAAATAAAAAAAAAGATCCTTTTGTAATACAAAGGTTTGATCTAAGATTAAACATAAATATAAGCAACAAACTGCACAAGTTGTTCGTGTTAGACCTTCATTATGTTAAATTTATATAATTACTTGTTTGAAGTGCATTACCAATCAATTTCTAACCCAAACTAAGTCTAGGTCAAATAATTTAGAAACATGTTAGAGGCTTTTTAATTTAATAATTGTTTTCATTGCTTAGTTTTTTTTTCTTTATATTTTGCAATGTATAAAATCTTATAAAAACCAAATAAAATTAAACTTAAACATATTTACGGACACAAGTGAGAGATTAATATTAAGAATTATTGTTTATCGTGTCATAGAAAATAAATATTTCATACGTATATATAAAAATATGTATTCTTTATATGGTTTCATATAAGGTCAGACACTTTTATATATATATTTATTTAGTTGAAAAACATAATACCCTTAATATTTTATTATTATTAAATTATTATTATTATTATTATGGTCACCTAATGCCCGTGCTTTAGGACATGGTCAGAAACGTTATTTTCAAGGAGGGTAGATGAATGTGGAGACAATGGTCGACAAGGAGGCACTCAAAGAAGGCACAAATTGGATTGGAGTGGAGAACACAGAACGGATAAGGAAGATTAAGAGTCTGTTTGGATTGTGTTCTAGTTTTTTTGTTCTTAAAACTGTTTTGTAAAATAGTTATGGAAATAGTTGTTTTCTATATTTTTCTTTTTGAAAGTTAAAAACAAAAACAGAAAACAAAAACAACCCAGACATGTTCTCTAAATTTGATTTTAAAAACAAAAAAACAGTTATACTTTTCAAAACATTTTTTATAGAACAGGTCTTACCAAACGAGTTTATTAGTTTTTTTGTTCTGAAAACTAAAAAACTATTTTGCAAAACAGAAATCAAACAGGGCCTAAGGTTTGTTTGTTTTTTTATCTTCATTTTAGGATTAATCTTGCTTACACTCATTGATTCAGTGAATAAGATTACTATCATGCTGAAGAAACAACCTTTGCATCGATTCGGGTTGAAATATCAAATAGCAATTGATGTGACTATTTTGGCTTGTTAATGGTTGTTGGCTTTATGCTCTTTATCCGGTCGGATTGAAGTACCATATTAGAGGAACATGCCGACCAAATTTGAGGATAATCGGATCATTCGTTTGAGAGAGATGGTCCTCATAATACGGCTGCTTGAAGTAAAAATTGCCCTGGAAAACTGTTTCGATCTTGAAATTTCTGGGAATGGTACAGGCATTGTAACAGCCCGTGTTAACCCGGTCTGTTAACACACTATCGTATTAAGCCATGCTTAATTAAAATGCGGAATAACTTTTTCTTTAATTCAATTATGACGTCATTAACTTAGCCAACTTGATTACTTAATCATTTTCATAAAAATACTGCCTGTATGTAAATTGCAAGACAACTAACTGAATACCTCGTACATAAATATAAGGTGAGTATCTAAAGCCACAGGTCTACACAAGTAGCCTGGGTCAAAATCCCGATACTTTAATTACAACATTAACATAAAAAAAGACGATAACAATCATGTGGCATGGACAAACCCCATGCTCACCAAATAAGGCAACAATGCCCACAAATAGTCTCAACATAAGCTTAACATAAATAAAGCAGAAAACATAACAGCAGTCAAATAAACAGCAATCCACAACCAGCACGTCAGCATAATTATCAGCTCAGCTCTGGCCTCCTGCCACCTGAGCCCTCAACATTACCTGATCCTGAAATAAGCGTCCCCAAACGTGGGGGTGAGATCTCTAACAAGAAATCTCAGTAAGACAAGGGGTCCTCAAGGAGTTCCACCCCAAGCTCACTTACATGTGTAATATAAGTTCAAAAACAGTATTACAGTATAAGTTCTAAAATCATGCGATGCAGCAATTAATCATGTCATGTGTGCTTTCAAATCTACTGGCCAGAGAAATGTAGGAATACGTCTATGCCTACATGAGTACATGGATACTACCTGCACCTCACCCACATGCTTCTCCATCTTGTATGTACTACATACTCAGGATTGCCGTCTAGGTGGACACCACATGCATATCATAATGCTCATTACATAT